>VZTZ01034628.1:301613-428838 GCA_013400955.1 Drymodes brunneopygia
AAATTCCTTCCGAAATTCCTTCCGAAATTCCTTCCGAAATTCCTTCCTTCCTTCCTTCCTTCCTCCCTCCCTCCCTTCCTTCCTTCCTTCCTTCCTTCCTTCCTTCCTTCCTTCCTTCCTTCCTTCTCCTACCTGGTTAATCCTGTTCTTAATGAAAACTTCTTTTCTTACCAAATTTAATTAGAGGAAGTATTTAGACTGGTAATATCTGAATTAAGCCAGCCATGAATATGCAAAAAATGACATAGAAACATGAAATTAATTATGTATATGTAACGTACTTTGAGTTTCCAGTTTCTGTTGCCACACACACTCTGTTTATTGTTACTCATGATATCCTTTACTAATTATGAGGGCTGAGCTACAGCATCAGAGGATTCTTACAGAGCATATTCTAACCCAACCCTAGATTCATGTAAAAGAGGAGAACTCCATTCTTAGGCTTTGAGCAGGTTAAAGCACAGAAAAACTCATGAATGTTCAGAAAAACCCATGAGTTTAAACAACCTAAACATCATGGTATTTTCTTGTTCAGAGAGTTTCATGCTTTCGTCTGAGAATAATCACTGGTATATGGGAGGAAAAAAGAACTGCTACTTGTCAAAAAGGATAGAGGAAATTAAGGTCCCTCAAGGGTATTTGTGAAGTTGCTGATGTGAAAAAATATGTTCAAGCTAGAAAATTAACAAGAAAGAGCCTACTTAGCAAAATAACCTCCCAATATTTATCTAAAAATATACTATAACTAAATTAGTACAGAACAACTTTCTTATTAATGATAAATTAAATTCTCATTTGGTCACTTAATTTAATATCCAGCTTAAATATTCTTGGTTCATCACTGTTTGAAGTGAGAGGGGGAAAGAGGGAAAGGATGAAAGGAATCTGATAAAAAGTTAGGGACAAATAATATGAACTTGACAGATCATTAAATTAGACTCTCCTTCAGATATATACATTTTCAATATATTTGTACACAGAGGGCAAGGATTTTTGTTGTGACTCAGATAAGTAGCTACTGTTGTTTTAAGCAGCATCTGGATTATTTTCTGGAATGGTTTATTTAGGTCATTCTGACTTGATAAATAAATGTTGTTTCTGTATTCTTATTTTCATAAGAGGAATGCTGTAACTTGCTTTCTCTATTTCAATTACTACTAAAAGAAGCATCTGGAAGAGTTTCTTTGTAGAGTTTTCAATTTAAGTGCCATGCAGTGGAACTTAGAATTATCTAGCAAATTGTATTTCCTAAATTGAAATATTCCTGCATACTCATGTCACTCATCAACTCAGTCTACAAGGTTAACTATAGAACAAATTACTAACTTCTCTCTTTGAAAATATTTTCAATTTAATTTCTTTTTTAAAAGAAATAATTATCAAATATTTATATAATTATATAACAAACATATATAATATTTTTCTGATTTTTTGTCTTATAAAATCATTTGTGTCAATGAAGTTCACTAAAATTTCTTCAGACCAAAATACTGTAACTGCTTTTTTCAAGATCAGGATGTTAACATCTCTTAGTGATTGTTGCATCAAAGTCTAAGTATGTAAAAGAACTAATGGTTTCACTTCTGCATTTTATTATATGTGCTGTATTCTTTCAATACCACAGATATCAATCACCCATCCTTTCTGCAAAAATGTAATGGGGAAAGAAGGAACAAGAGGAAAGCTGTTGCACTTCTGCATGACTATCAGCCTGTTTATCTCCTAAAGCTCAAAGTGTGTGCAACACATCCTACAGCACAGCACCTGGGCCTAATTTCTTAGGACAGTTTTCCTCAAAAATCTGACAGCTAAAAAACCCCAAACAATTGAGTTTCTTAGAGGTCAAATAGCATGTCAAAGAACACTTGAGGAACCCCAGGTTAATCCTCTTTTTTATCTACTGAAATATAATTTGTCTTTTTTTTAATATTTGAAGAATTAGAAAAAAAAGAGAAATCTAGAATGAGATTTTTCTGAAACAAGTTGTCTAGCTGATATATGATCTCAATTTATTTTTAAGACGTGTTTTCAGCTGTGATATTCATGCTACATATAAAGTGGCAATTAAAAGAAATTTATGTAGTATCTCACTAGGTAGAACTTACTAAAGAACAAGAAAATTATGCTTCACTGCTTCCCTTGAGGATTAAAATTGCCTTAATGGTCTAAGTTGTTTATGATGTACTCAAGACAGAATCTGAGCTAAATGAGCCTGGACAGAATTTTTTTGAAACAAAAAGAAACCCTGTTCCTAGATTTATACTGAATAAATGAAATGCTAGGAAATTCTGAAAGGAAAGTTATATGGGGAATAATGTAAGAAAATATCCGGTGATTATGTCACATGCTTGCAACTGTATTTACCTGTGTACTGAGTGTCAGAGTGCACAGGATCAAGTCAAAATCTGTATATACACCTGCAACCAGCACAAGTCTTCCTTCAGTTTTCCTCTGATACTGAGAACTGCTTATTTTTCCATTTCTTTTCTACCTTGCTTCAAAGAAATGAGAAATTTTTGACAACTATGAAGATTCTACTCATTGCTTAAAGAACAAAATTTTAGAGGTTTTTGGAATTCATTGTCATAAATAGATTTCTAGGGGTCTTTTTCGTGGATCATTTGCAAATGGTTCTGATTGACTGAGATTGAATATTTTCTGGAAATAAATTTTAATGGAAAGAAATCAAGTATAATTTTAACAAAATTTATTTCGTCAGTATATAGACAGCTTATCATTGAACCATATATAAAAAATTATAAGTCAATACTCTTGTATATCTAGAACAATTGAAAACAAGCAAGAAAATACTGTAGGGTTTACTTAAAGTGTGAAAAAAAACCGCAGTAAATGTAATAGAATCCTTGATTCTGAATCAAGATATATTGAATATTCACCAAAACCTAAGTTGAATATTTCAGAGTAGCTTACCTGAATTTTACATGAATTAATTTTAAGTTTATAGAGCTGAGACTTTCATTGCATGAATTATAAAAATCAAGAAAGACAATTAACATTAAAAATATTTTAAAATAAAAAATACTAAAACCTCAAATAATTATTAAAATGTTTTCAAAAATGTCTGCTACTGGCTCAGAATTTTAAAAACCTTAAATCTTCCAACAATAATTCAGAAGTAAAGGTATGTGGCTTAAAGGAATTCTTAGCCATATTTCAATTTATGCTGAAGTATAAGTGTGCAGAAGAAAGAGTTTTTTCAAGAATTCTGTCTTTAAAAAGCCCCACTGTCATCTATAGTGTATGTGGAGGGCGGGTTTCCTCTGGTTTTTTTTTGTTGTTGTTGTTGTGATTTGATTTATTGGTGTTTTTTTCCTTGAAAAATCGCCTAAAGACAGGTTATTTATTTTTCTGCTTATTTTGTATATAGGATCATTTAAGCACAGTATGTCCATTTAAGCTGGTGCTGAACTTCTCTGTCAGGTTTCTGTCAAGATTAGGAATAACCAGGGAGTAGGTAAAAAAATGCTTTTGTTACAATGACTTTTCTTAGCAAATGACTTTGAGAAATATCACTTTCATTAATAATGGAATAAGTCAAAGGGAAGAACAAAGAAGGGCAGTTCAGGAGAATATACACCAGCTTAGTGAAAGGGAAAGTAAAATTCTGCTATATGGCACAATGTTGCACACCACTGTTTGGGTGTGGTGTTTCTTGCTTCTTTCTAGCACATAATGTTCACTGATATTTGCACCTCTCAGGATAAATAGTTGAAAATATTTTACCTACAGACAAGCTCACAAGCCAGTTCTCCAATAGAATGGAAAATATGCCCTGATTTCCCGCAAGCAAAAGTTTCTTGCTTTACAGAGTATTTAAAAGGAAAAGTTACAGAGCAGAATTGGGACTGTAAGAGTCTGTGTGGTACAATTGAAATGTTTAAGGAAATCTTACTAAATTACACTGAGAAAAATTGCTTGCAACACAAAATGCTTTCCACAGCATGATTTAATTGTGTACAATTTTAAAATCACAGCAAATTTCTGAAAAGAGCAGATAGTCTTTAAAAATCATCCCAAAAACTAAAAAATAAACAAAACCCACAAAACCAAAAAAACCAACCAAACAAAAAAACCCAAACAAACAAACAACCCACAAAAACCCCATAAAAAATCCAAAAAAATACCCAAACCAAAGCTATGTATCTTTATATACAGACACACACATGCACACTTATTTTAAAGGCAACAGAAAGCAGCCAATGTGGAGCATAGCCTCATTCTTTCATTCTTTGTCATGAAATCCATGCATTATGTCCTTGTTTAATATTTTCCAAACTGTAACCAATTCTGCTATGTGCCCAATTTTCCCTGGAGAATTTCTGCTGATGAAACTCTCCCATGAATAACAGATCTGATGAAGAGCCTTCACATTAACATTGAAAGTCAAGCTACAGTTGGTTTGTATTCACCAGCTCTGTTCCCTTTCCATGGCAAAGTAAAATAGTACCTTCCTGCCCATGAATAATAAGTGAGCCTGAGAGCTCAACCTGCTCAGCCACTGCAGTTTTCTGTTTCCATAAATCAATTTCACATATGTTTATGAAAATGCAGATTTTTCCCTAGCTTAAGTATGAATCAGTGTTAGCTATAGTGAAATCATTTGCACCACAACAGAGTCTGGAAACTTTGAAGTGTCGTCTCTAATCTTAGGAAAGTGACTAGATGTGGGGTGTAGTCCATCTAAGAGCAAGGAATCTCATTTTTCTCTAAAATTTACTGATTACAAAAATTTTAATTTTTTTAAGTATCCACTATCTTTCCTCTGAAAAAACAAAATAAAAATAAGAAAACCACCCACAGCTCAGTTTAAGTGCTTTCCAATTCGAATCATACAATCAGCATCTGAATCTGTTTTATTTGCAGTCTGTTGTTATATTGTTGTAGAAAGCAATCTCCCTTTAATCTTCCCTTCTCAAAGCAGAGCAGGACCAGTTCTTTGTCTCTGTCTCTGCTCATATACAACAAGAACTTCATCCCTCTAAGCATCTTTCTGGCCTACATTGGATTATTCCATTATGTCAACACTTCTCCTGTACAGAGAGAACAGAGCTAAGAACAGTATCATATATGTGGCCTCACCAATGCTGGATAATCACTACCCTCAATAATTCAGGTACATTTTTGCTAATAAATACGGCACAGAGTGTAGTTTGCCTTCACCACAATGAAGTTTATACAGGAACTTGTGTTTCCTAATCCAGACTTATCTTTACTCCAATTATGAATCTTTTCAATAAGTTTCATATTGTTGCCTATTTTATTATCAGAAATAGTCTTTCCCATCTAACTAAACTGAGAACATCCATGATGCCTTTTCACCTTCCATCCATTACCCAGAAGTTTTGGATTCTGAAGATTATGCTCCTATGCTTCTTTTCAATTTCAATTATTGTAAATTTGGAGTATTCCTAATTACTTGGTGAGTTTTACAAAATGTGATGGAAAGCATACCTTCTTTACCAGGTGCCTGAAGGGTTGTCTTAGCCCAGGAATGAATACTGAGCAGGTTTGACACTGTCTCACATGACTTATAATTTCTTTTGTGTGATTTTTTCTATCGAACTCTGTCTTAGAGGTATGAAGCAGATTAGAATTTCAAAGACTATTAGAAAGAATATTAGAATACAGGGGAAAGGAATTTATATTCTTTTATGCTTTTTCAAACTTTTTGATCCTATTTCATTTGTCAGGTAGAAGAAGAAGAATAATAACTCTTTGGTTATAGGGTTTATGCTTTTTGAAAATCAGAAGAGGATCATGTATACATAATCTGAGAGCACGATTTCCATCATTGTTCTTGAAAACCGGCATTTCATGGGCTTTAAAGATGGAATGGCTTTATAAGCCAGACCAACTGCTTCCACTAAGTTCAGTACCTTCTACTTTATATTTAGAATTTGGATATACACCTACTTTATTTTAGTTGCAATTTATTTTAAATTTTAAAAAATTATTTGTTTGGATAACTAAAGTATAAGTTTACTGAGTCCTTCGGTGTCTTAAATTTTTAATCATAGAATCATAGAATCATTAAGATTGGAAAAGATCTCCAATATCATCAAGTTCAGCCTTTGACTGGACACCACCATGTTAACTAGACCATGACAATAATTGCTATGTCCAGCCATTTCATAAACACTTCTAGGGATGGTGTCTCCACCACCTTGCTGGGCAGCTCATTCCAAGTCTGATCACCCTTTCAGTGAAGAAATTCTTCCTGATGTCCAACCTGAACTTCCCATGATGCGTCTTGAGGCCATTTTCTCTTGTCTCAAAATATCAAGGAGATTCAAAGAACGTGATTAAGCTGCTTGAACATATGTTCCCCTTCAGACAGTCATCACAAGATACTCACAAAGAGACATCAGAAGAAACCTGCATGTTGCAGAGCAACACAAGGGATGAAGCTACTGGTCATAGAGGAAACTGGATGTATATTCCACAGCCAGACAACAAGGGATTGGGATTTCTGTTTAAGTTGCCTTCAATGATGCAGGAATTCATATGTGAGCTTGATATCTATCCTTTATGGTCAGTTACAGCCTAATAAATAGTTTTCCAGCCTCTCTTTCCCTAGCCTGTAGCACTGCATGGGGTGGTTCTGACTCAAATGCAGGATCTGACACTTGGCTTCACTGAACTCATGCCATTGGTCTCAGGCCATGGATCCAGCCTGTCCAAATACCTCTGCAGAGCCTTCCTACCCTCCAGCAGTTCAACATTGCCACTCTTCTTGGTATCACCTGCAAACTGACTGAGTGGGCACTCAATCCCTTCATCCAAATAATAGATAAAGGTATTAAATAGAGTTGTCCAAAATACTGAACCCTGGGGATCCCATCTTATGACTGGCCCACAGGTGGATGTAACTCCATTCACCACCCCTCTCTGAGCCCAGCCAGTCTTTCACCCAAGGAGCAGTGCATCCATCCAAACCATGAGAAGATATTTTTTCAGGAGAATGCTGAGGAAGACAGCGTCAAAAGCTTTACTAAAGGCCAGGTAGACAACAGCCTTTCCTTCATCCACCAAGCATGTAACCTTGTCATAGAAGGAGATCAAGTTGGTCAAGTAGGACCTGCTTTTCACAAACCCATGCTGGCTGAGTCTGACTGCCTGGCTGTCCTGCATGTGCCACATGATGGCACCCAAGATGTTCTGCTCCATCGCCTTCCCTGGCACCAAGGTCAGGCTGATAAGCCTGTAGTTATACGGATCCTCCATCCGACTTGTTTTGCACATGGGCATCACAGTCACCAACTTCCAGTCAGATGGGTCTCTCTGTTTACTCAGAACTGCTAGTAAATGACCTAAGTGGCTCAGAAAGTTCTTCTGTCAGCTTCATCAGTACTTTTGGGGGGATCTCATACAGCCAATCAAAGACACAAAAGAGAAGGGGCAGAACAGACATTTTTTGAAATTTCTTTTTTCTACTTGTCTCAAAGTAGGCATACATAGGAAGCTGAATCCTATGCATCTAGTTAAATTACTAAAGCTTCCATAAATACCTAAAATTTAAGAGAAGTTGTTAATTCTTTAAAGAACATCTATAAAAGGGAAAAAATTGTTGCTGTTTAACTTTTATCTAATACTTACACTGTCATAATATTTACTTTAGAGATGGAAGATCTGTATTCAACATATGCCTTCTCCTGAGAATTTGCATATACTTATTTCTGATGTGAGAGCCAAAACAAGCAGTCAAAACAATAGAAACATTATAAAAGAATTATAATATTGCAGGCAGAAATTTAGATTCCCATGAATTCCCAGGTAATGAATAATTAAACAAGATTTATTTTAAGGGATTGCTCACTTGGATTTAAATTACATTATAGGCTTCTGAATATCTCTGTAGACTTCAATTTTTGTCTAGAAGTAGAAAAAAAGTCAGAAGAAAAAATCTATGCGGAACCATCTTTTCTGAAAGACATTTCTGGATATCAGTTCAGGATTTGAAGACTCTAAAGCTTGTTTTTGCTGTTTTCATGAAGATGAAATTCCTCCCTGTTTTGTTAGAAGAAAGAATAAAAATTTGTTAATTGTTTCTCCTGTTACATTCAGAACTTAAAATTCTAATTGCATTATAGAAATGCTGAAATTTGATATTATTAAAGATATTACCCAGTTTAAATTTGTGTTACGTTAAATTAGATTTATTACCTTTATGAGGTAGACAAGTATTTGCAATTAAGCCTTAACTCCAAAATTCCTGTGTGATTTTCTTTCAGATCTGAAATTTATAAGCTTGAGTCAAAAAAAATTGAGTAATTGAAATAAGGAAGTGATTATGAAGGGCCAGAACCAATGCTTCCCCAGATATTGGTGTGAAGGACATGTCTAACTACCTTAGTGCCTCTTAAATTTTTTTACTCATAAAAATTTTTGCATTTGATTGTATTAGGATACAATGTGGTTGCCCTAATGCTGGTTTACCTGCTTTGTCCAATTGGGTTTTAAACCACTCCAATATTCATTTTTCTTTAATTTCCTATGGGAAGTTGTCTAATAGATCTGAGTGTTAGCAAATATTTCCTCATTCAGTCTTGATTGTAATTTCTCATTTTGTCTGGTTATATTGAATTATTCTTATATACCAACTTTAACAACTCTATTCATTTCTTGTTTACAACCTATGAATAAGATGAACTACCCATATAAATTGTGCTTCTTTGGTCATTATTTATCTGGAGTGCATATTATAAAATCTTTTTTTGGCTTTGTTTCTTAAATCACTGAAACAGTTAAGTTCATTTCAGTTTGTTGGTGTTTTTTTAAATTTTAAAAGAGGTTTTTAAGAGAATCAAATTCTCAAAATATTTAAAATTGAAGTTCTGTAGTACTGGGGTGTTTAAAATGTCACAACTTTCTGGTTTAAAAACACCCACTCTGAAGAAATAATGTAATGTAATGCATTCTGCTCTATCTTACCTGACCATATAGATGAGCTTTCTTGTTTGTATACAGTGTCAAAAAATGCATTTTCTGTCATTTTCCTACAATATTTTATACTGATTTGCTGTTTATTTTCTTCTTGAGATCATCATAAAAGCTAAATATTGTCCAAATCTTTTAACTGCTGTCAAACAACAGTTACCAGGGCTGGTGAAACTCCCCGGCCTTGGTGAGGTAGACGTGGAACCTGCAGGAGGATTTTCCTCAGGTGTCCTAGGGGTTCTCCATCACAGGGCAGGCAGACAGCAACGGGTCCTTGAGCAGCAAGGCACTTACACCATCTGAGATGCTGCAGAGTCTCAACATACCTTCAGGAGATTTCATCTATGATCTGAGACAAATGGGAAGCGCGAGTCACTTCTAAGTGGCACCTGACAATCAACTTGCATTGTAGGATATTTCACAGGCCATTAATCATCTAAACATAGGCAACCAAAGAGATCCTACATCTGTACCTTACACATACATATCTACATTACTATAGCTGAACTTGTCTTAATCAGAAGTTGACTCTCACTCAAGTGGAACAATTTAATTACCTAAATAAAAAGGCATGTTTTAACTGTTTCAAAATTTCACAGCCTTGTCTTCAACTGCTGATACAAAGCAATGCAGAAGTAGGATCACATCTGCCAGCACAATCCAACTGCTTGAAAACTTGGACTACCTCAAAAGGCAGAGATGCCTTTGCATGAAAATGAATTGAAGCCTGGGTATGCTGATTATTCAATGGAGAGTAGCAGTAACCTGAGCTAGTCAATGGAGAGATATTCCTTCAAGGCACAGTTGATATGTCTTTCAAGTTATGACATCTGGATCAAATTAATTATGTGAGATGTGTCCTTTTAACTATAAAGACATTCTAAATGACCAGATTAGCTAAACATATGTCACACTGTGAATATCTATATTTGTCACTGAAATTCCAAGTGTCTCTATGTGATAGATTTCAGGAATATGTAAACCTGTTCTTCAAGCTGTGAATTGGAGAGTTATAATCTCTAAATTTGATAGTCAGTAAGCACAGTCTATTGAAAGTTAAGACATATTAGTTGAATCTCAATGGCATATTAACACTCAGCTTCTGTTTCAGAACTGTCAGGTGTACAGCCAACTCAGAGACTAAAGCACTGATTGAACTTAAATTTATATAAATTTTATGCAAACCTGTATCATTAAGTCAAATAAATCTAAGATAGCTCTAATGCTTTTTCTGTTGTGTAAAACTATTCAAAAACCTAGAAAATTTCTAATTGCCCAGATTTACGAGTGGAATTTGATTGCTTAATTATGAACATCTCATTTGAGATTTGGGTTAAAAGACATGGCATGGCACAGAACAGCTGCAGTTCTGCCTTCTGTATCAGTTGCTGAAGGTTATGGGATATACTCAAGGGAATTCTCTCAAAAAACACTAGTTGCTGAACTAGTTCAGACAGCTGGCTTATGTGCCTAAGCCTGCAAGAGTTTTGTCTGATGCATTTAAGTTGTGGCACAGTAATACTTTACTTTCATTGTATACATACAAAAATGACCTCTCACAGCTATGTATATTAAATGAGAAAATATGTTGATTTAGATAATTCAACATACACTGGAATAATTTCTTAAATGAACAGGAATTCTAATTGTCTGGATGAAAAAAAAATCATTACGATTAAGTAGGGACTAGTATAATTTAAAAAAAAGGAGGGGAAAAAAGAGCACTTGAGATAAATAAGTAATTTAGAAAAATATTCATATATGTTTTAAAGGCAATTTTTAAGGCTGGTGAAAAATAAGTACATTATTAGTTGTAATATAACTTATTTTTTGCAAAAGAGAAGGAAAGGACATGACACTGATGTAAAGCACTGCATTATGAGTATGAAATTGGCATGTTTGAAGCTATCAAGGGAACCCTCAAGTAAAAATTATGGTTTAATTACATTGTTACCTCCAACCAGACATTTGTACAAATGTAATACAAGATCTAAAGTAAATTAGAATCCTTCTGGAGCAACAAGTAGAGACTAGACAGAATATTTTGCATTCAAAATGGTGATATATCCCTCTGTTTAGGAGTCTCAATCCTATTCTTCAGGCAGAATTTGGGTCAAGATTAAGATATAGATTTAGGTGGAAATCAGGCAATTATAAGAAACTTGGGCAGAGTGTAAGTTCAGATACAATTGTGAATAATGTAAATAAAATATAAATTAAGTCGCCATTAATCTATTTAAAACACTTTTTAAGGTGCTTTTTTTCCCTGGCTTACTGGTGCTGTTCAAGAAAGGTTGAGATATTCTGTCTCACCTTACTTCTCTGTTGAATTTGCCAGATTGAGAAGATGCTGTGCATATAATAGGGAATCTCACAGGGTATATATGCTCTGATTAGGCAAGTGAATCAAATCACCAAGTAAAATTGTTCATGGAATCTGGACAGCAGTTCAGCTGATTGAGGAATTCTATTGATCAGTTGAGACTTACTCATCTGGAAGATGAATTGTCAGGCTAGTTATAGGTGCTTTGGATACACTGCAGTGCTGAAATGGCACCAGATGTAGTAGGGCCACAGACAGAGGATTATACCCCTTCCCAGAGGTTAAACTAACATACAAAACTGTTGGACATGATCTGAGAAATTGCTGGATGGGACAGATAACCATGTGAGAAATGGCAAAAGTCACATTTCTGGACTTCTCAGTACAAGAGAGAAATGCAACAGCAGGTGAAACACAAATAAGGGATCAGTAGGATGGTAAAAGGACTGGAGCATCACGCCTGTGAAGAAAGACTGAAGCAGTTGAGACTGTTTTAAACTGGAGAAGATTCATGGGGAGTCTCATCTGTGTATATAGATACCTGAAGGGAGAGGTCATGATTTAATACTTGAAGAAAAAAGTCACCAACAGGGTAAATGGTCCATTCTTGTTAGGTATCTGATCCCTCTGCAAAATTCCCTTCTCCTGTTCCAAGTCATGCTAGAGCTAGATGTGTTTGATGTATTCTGCTTGTACCTAATCTGTTTGCTTATTTTGTTCTTGGAAGTAGTTCAACCACTTTTCCCTGCACTTTAAAAAATTGAACCTGAGGAGCTATCACGCATGGAAAATCATATTGTGAATAATTAAATATGTATACAATTTTATATGTAGATGGAAACAGTCTTCTAAAGGGAAGTTTTTGTGCTTTAAGCACAGTCACACCCAATTCTGACTGCAAATTTTTCTAGGGACTGTACATATGTTATTTCCTATGGGTACATTGCATAGCAAGTAGGGTATTTTTCATATTTTCCACATATCTGGATATCACATTTTCTATTACATAACCATAGATGCCATTGTGACTTCCAAAACATAGCTCTTAACAGTAGAAATTAATGTCGATCAAGTGAGGGCAGGTAAAAAGTTAGCCTAAGTCATTCTAAATGCATCTGTAAATGTCCCTTAAATGAACAAAAGATCATAATAGCAATTGGACTATACAGAAAAATTAAATTATTGAAGCTTCTTGTGGCAATTTTTCACTAAGAAAATTATTTACTCAGTTTGGCTGTCACATTATCCCAGAAGAAAAATAATGTTTCTTGTAGCTTTTTCAAAGATTATTAGATTTATATTCTAAACCTAAGATCCAGGTTTTAATGATATAAACTTTAATTGCACTGGGAAGAGCATTAATAGCAGCCAAGTGTATAGACTATCTCATCAAATAAAAAGTTATTTAAGGATTTTGTGGGACAAGTTCTTGTAGGAGTGTTTTATAACTAGAGCTCAAAATCCCCACACAACCCAGTAGGCAACAAGCAAATAAATGATATAATGCAAATAACAATGAATGCTTTCTAAGGCAGCATGACATTTGGCAGATTTGATATAAAATTAATTTCTCAGAAAGGCTAAAGAAGGAGCAGGAGAGAAGAAATAATTAAACATTTACCAGCAAAGGGAAAACATAGTTTCTTCCAGTGGATAATGATCAGGATCACATAAGTTTCTTCCTACAGGAAATGGAAATAAAAAGGAATTTTGAAATCAAACAAAATATTCACAGTAAAAAAAATCTCATGACTAATCAAGAACACTCAGCTAAGATAGAACTAAAGGCTCCTGTTAATTTATTATTTTTCAGTGTTGGTGACAGATACTCCCCATTTGTCAGAGTCATTCCTGTACAGTTGATGTCTGATGACAATGATGTTATCTTTATATAGTTCAAATCATGTATATTAAAANTTTCAGTAATTTTTATTCAGTGTGCTCAATAACACATATTAAGAGGCCTTCACAAAAATTTATGCAAAGCAAAAATACTTTAATAATATTATAATCATAAAGATAAGTGTCTAGTATTCAAAAAACATTTGTTTGGGCTGACATTTTCCATGCCTTGTGTGTCTATGCAAACGTTCCTTTCAGTAAAGTTTCAGTCAGACCATTTTGCTTAATTCTAGCAGTGTTCTGGGAACAGGGTTAGTTTTTCTCATGTGGAAACTTTTAACTGATGTTACCTCTAGAGCCAATTTACAACTGTTTCTTTAAATCTGGATACTTGATTTTGTTATCTTCATTTTCTTATGGAAACGTACATTGATGGTGCACAGGAATTAGAAAATTTTTCAGGCCTACAAAATTCATCCAAAACCTTTAACTTTCTATTGTTACACCCATGGTTACTTCCCACTTTTCTTTAGCATGTTGTGGTCAGAGGCAACAGGCAATGAAAATCTGTCAGTATATATAAACTTTATGTCTTTACAAAATGTCCTTTAATTATATGAGTCACAATTGTACAGTAAATTGCCAAATATTATTTTCAACTTTTGTAACAAAAAGTTAACAACTTTTTGTACAAAGAAACCTGTATCTTCAAAAGAGAACTAGAAAATATCCTTTTTTTGACAGCAATTGTGTTCCACGTTCCTTGTAGTATTTAATTTATTGTCACCTTTACATCGATGCCTGCTGTGATCCTGTAGCACTGTTTTTCCTTCATTGAAAGATTCAGGCAAGATAGACAGATCAGTTTTATGCCAGTACCTTTATGCTTTCTGCTGATTTTCTTTGCATTCTTCTACCATCTGACTATACTATAGAGACTCTGGTGTGCCCTGGCTGAATATTTGCATTTGATTATTTTACTGTATATTAAATATATTTGCATCTTGCAGTTACTCTTTTCTGTGAATTCTGAACGCTTTCATAGTCACATTTGTAATGTTTCAGTTTAGTCTATATGCCTGTGCAGAGAAATCTTAATCTCAGTCACTCTATTTTCCCTAGTTCTCAGGGGCATAATTTTAATTATTATTATATCAGGGATATTCGAGATGAACATGATAGTTATCAGAACACATTTTACAGTTTCTATGAGGGCAATGCTTTGGTAGAAGTCAGGAGCTGTAAAAAGTTGCCATTTATGTTTGTCCACCAGGCACTGCCAAAACCTGAATTCTGTTTCCTGAACGCCTGACAAAAGGCAAGGTGCTACTCAAAATGTGACAGTTGGTGCTGGGGAGGAATAAGGTGTCTTGAGGCATCTTTAGATGTCTCATCTCCACAGAGGTCAGTAACTTCTTGGCAGCTGTGGTGGAACCACCCGCGGCTGTCACTTGAGGCACCAACGCCTTCACTCAATCATTTTGCCTGCAATTGCTGCAGCTGATGGTTGGTTAAGTAAATCAAGATCCTATCAATGATTGGTTGTGTAAAACATGGTATATAGGATACAGGGCATAGCATAAAAATTGTGTTAATTGATTACACTTCACCTTCTTTCTGGTATTAAGGAAACACTATTGAGAGACTATTGAGAGATGAAGTTGAAACCCAAATGAAATTACTATTTCATTGTGACATAAATCAGCTTCTCACACATTTATTTAATCTATAAAGATTGTTATAGTTCAATAAAGGACACAATATATGCATTACAAGCAAAATTGTCTTGTATTACGGGACATGTTGCTTTATTTTTTGACAGAGAGTGCATGACTATCACCGGCTCTCAACGGGTTTTAAAAGTGAACAATGAGCAGAGCTCAAGCAGGAGAAAAATGGCAGTGAATGAAGCTTAAGGATCTTATTTATCACTGAGCATCTTAAACGAGACTGTGAGTAGTATTGTGTGACTGTGGTTCAATTTCAAGTAGAAACATTTGTCTGACTAGAGAAGCATATATAATAGAGAATAATTCCAAGCATATTCAGAGCTATATTTATTTATATTTTAAGAAATTTATCTTATGCCTGAAGTTCAACAGATGTTAGCTCAGCTAATTCAGGATTTTGGCAGATTCCACTGTGCAAGTATTTAGCATCAGTGGCTGAATTTATTATTCCATTATTATCTGTGAAGGAACAATGAAAAATAGTGTAATAATTTCTGAGATATAAAGTTGGCACTGAAAAATGAATTCATGAATGTTGTTTTCACCTCATAGTACTACAGATTTGTTTTCCAGATATTTCACAGTATCTATGTCACACCTGACAGTTTTAAGAGGAATGGATTTTTGTAGCATCTCTGATACTCCTACCCTTGATATTTTAGCGTCAAAAATTTCAAACACTTTCCCAAAGAAAGGGTGGTTTAGATGTGGCCACAAATATTTTTCTGTTTCTCTCTGGAACATATCTTTACAATCCTTCTTAAAGCAGCTTAGACCATACAGTGAGTTGCAAAATTTAGCAGAATGGTGAAGCTTTTGAAGATATCTATAAATGACAAACTGACATCTGATTTCTAAGATAAAAATTATTTCTCTGATGGTGGATGTGGGGTGGCAGTCTGCTCCTCAACTGCTATTTTTATGTGTAGATCTTTGAAGGTCTTCAGTCAAGATATATAGCAAAAAAAAAAAAAAAAAAACAGAATTGAAAAGTAAAGTATGCGAACAATTTTTTGAGATGTAGGGACTTAAAAGAGTATGTTAAGGTACAAATCTTGTTTCACACCTTGGTGCCAAGGTATCTTTGGACACAAAGAAGTTTTAAAGAATTTTTTTTATTACTTTTTATGATCAGATGTTAATAATGATTCGAAATTTTCTCACATCTGTTTTCTTGGGAATACTTATAAGATCATGATTCATATGAACCACAACAATTAGCACCTAAATTTTGTAGAATTGTAGACAGATATTTCTACTCTGATTGTGCTGGCAAGCTGCCATATACAGTTTTGGTTAATACTATACTCATTCATTTCCCTTGTGACCATTAGATAAAAGAAAAAATGAGTAGAAATTTAAGAACTATTTATTTAAAATCCTTGCTAACCAATTCTTTTTCTGTATTTTAGACATTTTGTAGTTTGAGTGGAAAACAGTACTAGATCTGGAAAACCATACTAGATAGCTAATTATGGGCAAATGAATCCTATCTGACGGAGATAGAACAATTCAGTTAATCATACTCAAAGAACTATTAGAGAGTGAGCTAAATAGATTTTCAAGAACTACATACTTAAAATAACTCTTTAACCAAGTCAGTTTTTAGATTTTAGAAACTTTTAAAGTTTTTAATAATTAGTTATATTTAAACTTATTAAAATCTTTCCAGCTGTTCTTATCCTTATTTCCCTTTCATAAACCTGTTTTCTGATTAAAATGCTAGTCTGGGTCCTCAGATTGACAATATATTTATGAAAAATCTAGGATATTTTTTCTCTATGGGTTTCACGTGTGTTGGACAGAACTGTACTCTACCTATAAAAACAGAACAAGAACTTTTCTTATTAAATTAGATCGTTCCATAACTAGGGTTTTTTTAAACTATTCTTTGTAAACAAACTGAAACCTATTGCTTTTCAATTTCTGATGCAAGTCAGAAACATTATCATTCCATGATAATAGGATTTATTGATTTCTGCATCAACAAAATTATTAGAATTTGTCTAGGTCAAAATTATCATTCCATAGGAACAAGAGAGGTGGTATAAGAAAACTATTGTTATCTCAGAGCTAATACTTGGGAAAACAACTGAAAATTGCACTGAGAGGAGGAGGAAGAAAAAGAAAGAAATCATATTCCTCAAAGATGCATTTCTTAACTAACCACTGATGAATCCCTATGGTTTGTTTGGCTACATTTATATGCAGTCATACAGACCATGATAATTGATAGCTACTGTCTCTTGAATGTTCCTGAATGCTTTAAACACAAAAAAATCCCTAACCTGAAAAGCAGTACTTTTTCCAGTATAATTGCATGTGAATATTATGTATGTAAATGCCACTTAATGTAATTTAATCTCTTTATTTAATAATGAAATTAATTATTTTGTGAATTTGTCACGGTGATTCAAGTCAAAAGGCTTTCTGACTGCTATAAAAGGCATATTAAATCATTATACTTGATAAATGGCAATTTTTGTCAATGTCCAACAAAGGATAGAGCTTGCATTGAAGCTAAGTGAAGCACATGTCTTTTGTAAGATAATATATATCTCTGTTTGTTAGAGAAATCATGAGACATACTGGTGATTTTTGGAAAAATTGTGAGCAATTCTAAGATGCTTCAAGAATCTAAACCTTAGAAGAATAAGAATGACCTAAACTGCTTAGGTAAATATTTCAGTTAAAGTAAAAGAAATTAGGTATACCTATTATTTTTAATCACCTGCAGTAAGGTTTTTTTAATCACAATTACTGTGAATCAATCACAGGAAGAACAGGATGTTCTACTATCAAATATCAAATTGAAATGTATAAAAGTAGCCCTGAAAAAATTGAAGCCTGAGAAAGCAAAGGAGATAGAGCACCGATGAATCAGTGTAAAAATAAGTAGGAAAAATCAAAAATTAGCATCAAAGAAATACAGCAGCTTTGTATGTGGACTTGTTTGTATTAATAATAATTCATGGTAGAACTGCCTGTTTGTATTTTGGTTGTTTGCATTTTTGTAGTGAGTCACTCTTATATATTGATTACATTCTTAAAATATTAATTAGCTTAACAAGAAATTCTAGCAATTGGATCCCCATATAAGGAAAGGATATTACTCAAAGTATATCAAACAGGAGTCCTCCTCTAGAAAGGAAAACAAATTTTTAGTTTTAGATCAAACCATGCCTGGCTGTCTTCAAGTTATCTTTATATTTGTGGGGAAAATTAATGTAGTTTAATATATCATATTGCCAGAAACAAGATAATAGGACACAAAACAAAGCCTCAAAAGTAAGATCTGATGACAACAAATTGCACATTATGATGTTGCAGGCCTAATTATAGTTTTGCTCTTTTTTTTGTTCCTTTAACTGTACTTAGCCATAATTGCATCATTCAAATCTTCTATCCCTCATACAAAACCACGTTTGAAATATCCCACTTTAGTTTTAGTTGACTCTCAAATATATGTGCAATAAATATTTATCCAGTGCTAAAACAACCAGGTAATATGTTTTAGTAACCAAGGAGCAGATTAAAAATTATTTATTTGCCTAAATTCCACCACTCTTTATTTTAATCACCTGCAGTGATCCTGTGGTCATGCTGCTCAATCAAACTGTGTTCTTAAGCTACTGCTTTTTTTTCTGAAAATTTGATGTACATATTGCTTTACCATATTTTGGCATATGTATCAATGTCCCTTTGAATTATTCGTCAATGTTACATAAGAATATAATTCAATTAAAATTTGTACCATGCAAAAACTCAAAGAAAACAAACAATAGCCATAAAACTGCTAACTGAATCAGCAAGTGGTGAAGTGCTAGGCAGGGAGGTCATTGGTCTTCTTCAAAGCAGGAAATATTTCAGGGTTTCACAAGAGAGTAACTTCACGGACCAATCAAATTCTCATTCTTTCCAAACCAGTGAAAAATGTCTTTACATAGGCACATACACATATAGTACTCAATACAAATTTAATAACAACAGTAATTTAGAATAACATTTACTTTCACAATCACAAATCTTTGTCCTATAGATCAGGAATTTAACAATAGGTTTTCATTTGTGGTGATGCCCATCAGCTAGGTGGAGCCTCATAATATTCAAAACATGTATTCTCTTTCTCCAAAGACTGCATTACGTAAAGGAAGACATTGATTTTTGCCAAAAGACATACAGAAAGACAATCAATCAATGACAGCTTTGCAAGAAAGCTGCTAGTAAAACTACCCTTGGTTCTCACTTTGTATTCCTTGAGGTCATACATTTATTTTACATTTTTGGTTCTTTGATGATTGAGGGACAGTCACTATTAGAATCAGTCTTAGTCAATTTTCATTGCTGCATAAATGAACTAAAGGAAAAAAAAATTATAATACTAAGTAAGGAAATATAATAAGTAAGGAATAAGTAAGGAAAAATATCATCTTAAAGTAAACCTTACTATGGACTGGACCACTTTCTGTTTGTTTTCATTTATGTGTTTTTCTTTTATTTCTTGTCGTTGTTTAGTAATGGTACTCCCCAAGTACCCAAGTTCCCACTGAAACTCTCTAAACTATGTGTCACTTGCTCTTGTCCCCTTCCCCTCCTGAATGCTCCCTCCATCCTGGGACCAGTGCCACCCCACCATTCTCTCCAGCTCGGGACCAGCATTAGCCAACCACCACTTCCACCACTCTTGCTCCATTGGAAAGAATCCTTTCTCCCTGGAAGAGAGAGAATCCCTTCCCCCATCTCCAGCAATGATGTGAGGTGTTATAGAATAACCTCTGTGTTCCACCCATACCTCATCCCAGCTACTGCAAAAATTAACCCTGTCCTGGCTGGAAGCAGGAAACACCTTTATGCACATTTTTATTTCAAGTTATGCTGCCTGATATACTTAATTGTGTCTTTTTAAAAACCTGAAATGCTGATGTTGTTAGGCTGAAATAAATTATATCTCTACTCTTCATGGTTTCCTTTTCAGGTGAAGTTACGGAGATTTTAACATCATTAACCCTCAAAAAATCATGTAACATTGAAGTAAGAAACAATTATTAAAATTCTGACATTTTATCTGAGGACAACAATTAGTTCAATACAATATAGCATTTTACAATGCAAATAACAGCATTTGGAAACTGAGAAATCGCAGAGACTAACAGTGTTTGCCATCTATACAACATATTGTCATTCAAAACAACAGTGTTTAGCTCAAAGGCAAAACACAAGGCCAAATTATAAACAAGACCAAAAATACCCTCTCCTGGATCTTAAGATAGCTGCAAAAATTCAGCACTTTTTTAAAAATGCAGACTCTGTTCAAGAAAAGATCTACACCTTCAAATGAAAAATAAAACAAAATCCAGTCATGGGACTTTGTCTGACATTATTAAATTTCTAAATTATATGTTGCTTGTGGTTAAAAAAATATAGCTTCAGGTCACTGAAACAGAGAAAAATGCATATTTCCCAGAGAACAAATGAGTGAAAATAAGTAAATAATAAATAATAACCATATGTGTTACACTCGTTATTAGTAGTTACAGACAGATTGTACCATGCTCTGGGGGAAAATGTCTATTGGTATGCACATGTTGAAACACAAGATCTGAAAATTTCTACAGAATGCAATGAAGGTCAAATGTATGTAATCACTCAATTAACAACACTGAAGACAGAAATGTATCCTCTACTCCTTTAAATTTCCCCCTAAAACAGGTTGGATTTTTTTTCCTGTGAAAAATAGGTACCATTCCAAAGTAAATGATCCGGCAAAATAAATAAATTTTAGAAAAAAAAATGAAGAAAAAAGTAATTGTTTAAGAATTCTTTTTTCATAGAAACCATTGCTGAAAAGGATTATTTATGTTCAAATCTCTCTCACCTAAAAGGCATCAACCAAATAATGTGAAAATACAGAGTGCTATCTACTGCTAAAAGCACGAGATTATAAAAGTAATCCTCTCGGAAAAATAAATAACAAAGAGGCTGAGTAATGTTTTAATTATAAATTTATTAGACATAAGATTCCAGTGAAGAATTCCAAGTATGTAAGGCAAGAAAGCAGATGTCTTTGTTGTGTTATGCAGTATAAGCTACTTTCCGCATCTCATCTCATTCATACAAAATGAATACCAAATATTAAGCTACTACAGAAGACCTAAATAACGGAGACTCCCACCATAGTTAAATAGTCCCTGTAATATAACTTAATTTAGAAAAGGCATTATTCAACTGCCAATAACAATATTCTATAAATCAGATTTTTTAAAGTAATCAATAGCAGAGATGGACACTGTTCTCATATTCATAGAAAAATAAGAGTAGCTATCCAAATAGTTATTGTGGAACAATCACCCTTTAAAAGCCCTTACTCTAGTTTAATGTGCATTAGGTTGCTTCTCTTCACATTTTTATTGGTTGAAGGCTGGAGGTAATGCTTTACAGCACAGTACATCCTATGGTCTGATTACACAATAAACGTTTCAAAGTCTGCAGTGCAGGTATTTCATACATCCTATATATCCCATTTAATTTCAGAAATATCTACAAGACCAAAACAGATGTATAATTAGAAAGGAGTTACTACAATTATATCAGTAACTTGTTAAATTTATGGGTAGGTATCTGATTTTCTTGTCAATTAAAGTTTACACTTAGTAGTCAGTGTATTTTTCAGAATTTGGTCCAGCGTATTTTAGTTTTAAATATCTCAAGAACCTAGTCTTCCAATTCTTCCCTTAGGAAATTACTCTATAATCTTGTCAAAAGGTAGGTTATGCTTATCACTACCAAGTGGCAGTGCTTGCAGATATAACATGATACTCTTATTTATGACCTGAAACAATCTCCACAGAAAGATAATTGAAGTGGAAAAAATCCTCTTAAATTTAATCTTCGATGGTCAGGCAAATAACAGAACTGTGAGTGGAAACTCAAGACATTTATTATGGCTGCCTTGCAGCTTAAAACCAATAATAATGCAGTCATGCATATTCACTTCAGTTTAGACTTTCAATTCACTTTGCATTCAGCATCCAGCAAATGTACACTAAAGACCAAATCAGCTATATCAATTTACATTACATTTACCTTATTTACCTTACATTTATATTTGTCTTATTAATAGGCTATATGAATGTTATATACCATTCTCTATTTATGAAGATGTTCCTTCATATTCAAGAAATGATTTAGAAATTACAGGGTATCAATATTCCACAAATTACATGACAGTTGAAGAATAGCCTAGACAGCAGTTTGTTTTCCTTTCTGATAGAGGATGTGGGAAAGAAACCTGCTTGGCTACATGCACATGTAAGATTATCTGTACATCTTAGCCAGGTGAGAACCCTGGGCAAAAAATAATAGACACCTAAAAAGCTAGGGGTGAAGGACAATGAATTTTTTGCATCTTCATTTACATGTATTGTTAATGAATGATGTATCAGAACAAGTATCTTTAGAAGACAGTCATGAAAATTTTTCACTGGTTTCTTACTCTTCACAAAATAGAATAATTAGGAGTGACAACTTTCCGGCAGTCACATTGTTAGCTTTTTCTGATCTTAGTTAAAGTAAAGCTCCAGATCATTTAATCTTCAGTCTGTGGTCTTTAGAAAATAAAAAAAAAATTGATAGCTGTTTGACAACTGAGAGATCACCATCTACCTAAGGGATGTCATGTCCTCCTTTATGAAATAGCAGAGTAGCATAAAAAAATGTTGGATTTACTGATGAGACATTTCCAAAGCCATATTGGAAAATAGAGAACATTTCTCTATTTCAGTGATGGTGTGGCCATGTGGCCAGCAACACCATGCCCTCCCGTGAGCAGAGCTCTGCCCTGTGGCACTCAGCAAGGGAGTGGGGCTGGGATGGGGATGGAGATGAGGACTAGGGTTGGGACAGAGCCCCGTAACTACACAGTAAAACTGTGGTAATGGGACGGTGGAGATTGATCTGGCTCCAGGGCAGAACATACTCAGAGACTGACACATAAGGCTGAAGGAGACTTGGAACAGTCATTCCTGATGACAAAGTTGTAGCAGTTGGGGTTTTTTATCACTGATGACTGATTTCTGTCTAACCTGCCCTCCAGGAGAAAATACATCTTTTCAGGCAATTCACTTTACACAGAAAAGAGACTATTACCTTTCAGTTTGAAGCAGTTGAAGCATATTAGAAGATGAGCATCCCTTCAAACTAAATAAGCCCATGTATTTCACTGTTTTGTTTTATGGCATGTTTAATGACATTCTGTTATCTTTTTTTGACTTATTTCTGTTTATGTTACAGAACATCAGACTCCACCAAAAGTCATTCAGGGCTGAGCAAAGTGGAAGAATGAGTCAATAAATCTTGTAAGCCTGACTTCCATTTATACACATTAATATAGTGGTTATATATATTTTTTGGGGGGGGGTTCAGATTTTCTTTGGCATTTCTAGATTTGTATTCATCTTGACATCCAGCATACAATTAATTGCCAAATTGCTTTGTACCTGCTCCACTCTCTGTCTTGCACATTAAAAATAAAGGTACAGAATCAAATAGAGCTCTGTTTGATCTGATGAAATATCTTCCCACCTCCATAGAAAGTTGTGACCATATACCAATAGAATAAAACCAAAACAATAGAAATCCATTCCAAATGTAAATTGAAGACTATTTTAATTTATTATTTTTTTGTTCTTATACTGTCAGGGTAAATCAGAGATTCAGAGAATATTCTGAGTTGGAAGGGATCTACAAGGATCTTTGAGTCCAGCTCTTA
The DNA here is from genome assembly GCA_013400955.1 of Drymodes brunneopygia. Lineage (NCBI taxonomy): Eukaryota > Metazoa > Chordata > Aves > Passeriformes > Petroicidae > Drymodes > Drymodes brunneopygia. Next base: position 325,234 of record VZTZ01034628.1, read on the forward strand.
AATCCTTATGGGGATCAAACCCATAACCTTGTCATAATTATACAATTCTTTAACCAAATACATATATATAAACTTGTGCATCCCAGTGAAGGCAATTTAAATTTTATATGTGTGTTTGTTCATATATACTGCTATGACTAAGACAGACAAGATAAATTTCAGCACTAAAATTTGTGTATTTTCTTTATAGGTTAATTATGATTTAAAAGTAAATGAAGGTAGTAGCCCCAAAGCATACAGTCCAGTTGATGGTAGGAATCATCCCACAGTTTTGGTAAAGCTATATCATTGTCATAGAAAAAGAAGGTCCTCACTCTTTTAATTAAAAGTACTGCACCTAGAGAATGAAGGTCTACTGCTCTGGAGTTTTTTAACCTATGGGGATATTAGCACTGAGTCATAACTGTGATCACTTAATTTGGGATTATCATTTTGAAACCATTCACAGCTTTCCTGCAAGTAAGATCATTCTTCCCTGAATAAAGAAATAAAAGGAAATTAAAATTAAAACTTGAGTGTTACATCACTGTCCAAATCATTCATTATGCAGATGGTTATGTAGATCATCCTCCAGTCATGTTTATCAGCAAATGGTCAATATTTGTCTTTGCACTTACTGACCTCTAGGTTAGGAGTTCCTTTGTGAGAAGGCATTTGCGACTCAATACATAACAGCAATGTTTTAGTTCCAAACAAAATTAACCAGATTGAAAATCAAGTCAAACTGGTACATTTGTGGAGCTAAATATTTTGACAAAGCAAACTTTCTTTCTTAGTCTCTTCTTCCTTTCCCCCAAAGGACTATGTTTCTTCCGTCATGTGTCCAAGAAGGACAGAATTGCTTTTAGGGATGGGAATTTTTCTGCAACATTCAACAATGTTCATTATATCCCATAAAATTATCTATATCTATTTCAATTAGTGTTCACACACGACTACTCTGTATTATCATCTAACTGGAAGTTTATTTCTATTTTTATATATTACAGGTATATTAATCCCATGATTTCAGAAATTAAATCCAATCCACTGAACTCACCTTTGAAATAATCTCCTAGCTAGTGTACATGTGATACAATGAGATAGCATCCTGTGCATACATTCTTATGGTTCAAGAAACCTTCTCAAATTATTTTGGTTTTGGTGGATTTGATGATTTTTGATCCCTTGTTTTATTGTCCTAAAGCTCAAAATTGTAATGCAAATTACATTTTTTTCCTATTTTAAATTTACAGATTGATTACATACAAAATATTTACATTTATTTACAGCCGATGAACTTGCAGAACATTGCATAGAAAGAGAGCTGGCCAACATCTATGTGTGGTAGAAATTGTCACTTCTGGCTAGACGAGTAGTCCTTTTTCCACTGCAGATGGGCACTTACATAAAGGGCATAGTGCCCTGGTGACAGCTGAAAAGGAACAGCTTCCAAAAAAACAAGATAATAGAGCTCAAATAACAGAAGTGCTGCCATTGATGGAAAGAGGTGGCAGAGAACCTGGGAAATGGGGGTTATCTCTTACACAGGAAAGCTACCTGAATGCATGGATCTTTGTCCTAGTAAAGGGTGAGAGTTGATCCAAGGCTTGTGACTTCAAGCCAGAGGACTTACTACTATCAGTGATATGTTGACAAGTCCCTCCAAAAAGAGGAGGAAGTTGTTTTTCAACTACTAGCACAAGTTTCATGATTATCACATCACCATTTTGACATTTACTGAGTGGGAAAAATGTTTGGATGCAAGCAAGGTGGTAAATATCTGGGTTGTGCTAATTACAGTTTCTTCATACAGAAATAATGAGATGACTGAGAAAATATTTCTGCTGGCTACTAATAGTCACTATCAGCATCAGCTACAGCCATGTCAACTACAGGAAGATGGATGAATTTAAGCTCATGAGAAAAATGAAGTGGGTAAATAGAATTACAATCCCAGTTTCAGAAGAGCTGAAGGTTTTCTAGAGAACCAGTTGATATCCCATGGGAGGCTCTCTGTAGGGTGAAAGGACAGAGGAAACATCTGATCTTCCTCAACACCCTCAAAAGTGCACAGAAAGGGACCATTCTGATATGCAGTAGTTGAGCAGGAGTAGCAGAAGGTAGGCTGCACAGGGAAATCCTGACTGGGTTGAGATGTAAAGAAGAAATTAATAGAAGATGAAATCTGAGATGCATCACTTAAGAGGAACACAGAAACCATAACCAGATGTGAAGGGGTGAAGTTAAATTTGGTATGGAGTGTGAGAGACTGCAAGAAGGACACCTATAAAGACATTGGCAGAAAAGGAAAACTAAAAAAATTAGGCCAAAGCTCAGAAGGATGGGGAATACAGTTTTAAAAGATACAGAAAATTACTTTTTTCATAAAGCCAGAGAAAAGTCCAGAGGAGTCCTAGTCTAGACGTATCCATGGAAATCTTTTCCATGCATCTTTGTTTTCTTTTTTAATTTCTGGTTGTAACATGTAAGTAAATGCAAGATATCTTTTCTTTTAACATTCCAATAAGAAATTGGTTTCTTACTGTATAGCCCAAAGGAATTGAATGAAAAGGTTGCTACAGACTAACAGAAATGTATTATCAGATTAAAAATAGCACATTTTTTGTCTCACAATTATGCAAAATGTTTTATCCTTGTTCTTTCTCAGATAGATCTTTACTGACGTTAATGGCAGGTTCTCACTACAGCAAGGTCAGATCTTTTTAAATAAAGAGTGCAGGTGAAGGCAGCTGTATTCCCTAAACTACTTGAATAGTCTTTCTTCTGTGCATGGTATTTTGAAAGCAAAAGCAATTTATAAATTAATGCCAAGTTTACTGAACCATTCAATGGTCTAAGAGCCCCGATGAATTCCAATTACCTCTCTTTCACAAACTTATCCCATAGTTGTTAGTATGGGGTCAGTACACTGAAGTTCACAGCAATCAAGGTGGGACAAGGTTTAACTTTATCTTCTCATTCATATGTTTTGTAGATTTGCCTGACTGTCATCTGTTTCTGGGAAGGGCATGCTATTGCATCACTTGAAATATGTGCCAACACTCAGTCTGAGACTGATACATCTCAATGAATGGAAGCAAGACCCATACTTATACACCAAAAGCTATTAAGGCCAGTGGATTTAGACATGTTTTATTTCATAATAGCTTTAGGTTTCACCTTTTAGATAATTTTTCCTGTATTCTTCGCATGTCTATTGTAAGATCTCAAAAGATGTGGAAAAATAATAATTGAAAAACAAACAAATCAACAAAACAAAAACCTTATCCATGCTTTTGGATGATTTCTGCTAAGGAGTCCTGATTGGTGTAATTTCTCTGTGTAGATCCTCACATGAAACGCTTTATCTAGATGCATGTCTTAAGGGATAAGTACATTTAATGAATTTATTTTGACTGTTTCTGAGAGGAGAGGAGAGGAGATTTTTGAGACATGAATTAGACTCTCTCTGGAAAAAAATAGGACTTTCAAATAAAAAGGAAGTCAGCATGTTCCACCTGAACACCAGAACATTTCCTGGGTTATAAGTATGTATGTCAAATGTATGAGAAGCTTGCTGTTCTACAAGAGGGAAGACATGTTTTGCCCTGAGCTTTCCATAATTTTTGTTCATTTTTTCCATATATTAATAAGCATAATGAGCAGAGCAAGTCATTAAATTTAATGTTAACTTATTGGGCACTTCAAAATAAAACAGTGCTGTGCTGCTGAGAACAATATACCATGCCATCCACAGTGCACTAGTCCCCCAATTAAAATGCTAATTAACACTTTTATTTATAAGGAACAAGGCTTTTTGATTATAATCCCATTTTCCCTGCTCTCTTCAGCATTATGGATTGATAAGTCAGTGAAAGAAAAACCAACCCAGTTGCCTGAGGAATGACTGAATTTTGCTCTCTCCACACAGATGTGATATACATCATGAGGACATTAGCCAAATTAGATAGAAAACACATAGACGTTTCTTTCCTTTTTTTTTTTTCTACCTCTCTGTAACGAAACTACAGTTCAATTTGGCTTTTGTTCATCAAAGCCTGTGGAGAGCTTAGTTGAAATCATATCCCTTGGTCAATTACTGAAATCAAAATCTAGAATACAGTAAATAGAATTCAGAAGGTTCAGTTATGCAGCAATTAAATAGAACATGTATGTTTCTTCGTCTGTCTAGAGAGTTTAAAAAGAAGAAAAAAGAAGATATGCACCTATATGCATATGTATGTACATTCATATGGAAATATGTACATTATATATATTATGTGCACAAACATATATGTATGTCTGTATAAAGGTGACACTGTAAATATATTTTAATATTTGTGTCTCAGAGTCTTACAAGACATAGAATTATTTTTAACTCAGCTTGTACCTGAAGTTAGTAATATATGGGATGAAATTCATTACAGATGTTTCTCATTCTTTTTTCAAAATACAGTATAAGAGGAAAAAAAATATTATGCCCATGCATGTGCATCGTAACCACAACAGAGTATATATATCTTTCACACAGAAACTCAAAACCATGTGATAATGTTGATCTTCAGGAGTTTCCAACAATCAGGGACTTGTTCAAATTATTAGAATACAAGGCATGTCTATGCAGAGCAGAAAAGAAATGTCACAGACAGAAAGGGCATGAGTAGTCCACGTAGCCAGGCTTACAAGTGTTTGGAGCAGTTTTGTTTGTTTACCCCTGAACCCCAAAACACTGTAAAGATGCATCTATTTTTTTCTAGTCCAAGATGGTTTATGTGCCATCAGTTCTTTTGTCATTATAGCATTTTGTATTTAAAGCTTATGTAAATAGACCTAATGCCTCTGTGCCTGCACCCAGTATTTGATACACATCAATGTGAACCTCTTTATACTGAACCCCTGAGAAAGAGGAAAGGCTGAATTTCTCTGTGTTCTTATCTTTCATCATAGATCCTTACGACATCTAGTACAGGTTTGTGACCTCTACATGCAACTTATATAATGGCATATTTTGTGCTCCTTTTTTATGTCCCGCAGATAGGCATCTTGTAAAACACACATTTTCCCTTTTCTGGACAGGACTGTGCCTTCATTTTAAAATGCATGGGAAAATTGAGTCTTTGCTTCATCCTTAATGTAATGAGTACAACTACCATAAAAGAGTCAGCACTTACCATGATTATCTTCTTATGTAACTGTTTTACCTAGCTTGAATATGAAGAAATAAGTTCTACATTCATGGAACTTAAGATTGGGGTTTCCTTCTTTATTTAGTTCCATCAGAGCAGGTGATAAATTCCCAACTGAAAAACAGAGAGATGGAAAAAAAATTTCTTAATGATAATTGCAATCAAGTGGCTGAATGAATTTTCCTCAGAATAGTATACACAAGTAGGATGAATCTGAAGTTGCAGACCAAGCTGGTAGCTCTAATTGAAAAGTATATTTTTCTGCCTTTGAAAGGTCAGAACGTTTTCCTGATGACTTCAGGTGGATATACATTCTACACATTTTCAGAAGAGGACAAGAAGGTCAGCTTGGGAAAAAACAGGCTGGTCATTCTCACTTCAGTATCTGAGAAAGTACTCATGGAGCACTTTTCCCAGCACATGAAAGAGAAGGTGACTAGGAAGAGTTAGCATACATGTACCAAGATTAAATCACACCTAACCAATCTCACTGCTTTCCATGATGAAATGACTGGATCTGCAGATAAAGAGAGAGACACAGATGTCATTTACTTTGACCTTTTCAATACTTGGAAGTCTCTGCTTACAAGTGGAATTCCTCAGAAGTGTATCCTATGACTTCTCTTATCTTTATAACAGATCTGCAGGAGGAATAGGGGATGGATTAACTCATTGTAGTGAAACAAGAGTGTGGAGTGACTGACTGGGAAGGAGCTCTGTTGAAAAGGCCTTGTGGTTGAGGTGTCAGCAGCATGGCTAGCAGTAAAGAAAACAGTACCCTGACTGTTATAAATAGGAACATCAACTCCCCTTTCACATTATTACCCCCTTTTACTTATCGCAGGTTAGAGTGCATCTCAAATGCAGAATCCAATTCAGACCCCACCAATGCAAGATGGACGTTGATAAATTTTACTTAGATCAGCTTTGGACCACCAAGCAGCTCCAGCATATGTCTCATGAAGAGAGGCTGAAGGATCTGGGCTTGTTCAACCTGGAGAAGAGACGGTTTTGGGACCACTGAACAGCAGCTCCTCATCTGTAAAGCTATAATTAAGATGGATTTGTCTTTTTAGTGAGATTTATGGTGAAAGAATGGCAGGTAATCCATGCATTAATATATAGATTATTTGCCTAGATATAAGAGTGAAAAGCACCACCATGAAGATAATGGAACACGGGAACCTCACAGCTCTCATAAAGTGGTGTGCTGTCCATCCTTTCCATCCTTCATCATTCTCCATCTCTTCTCCCTGAGAGCCTACAATCTTGGAGACTTTCAAGGCCCAGATGAATAAAAGCCCCAAGCAGCTTGACCTGCCCCTAGAACTGGTCCCACTTTAGGTGAACTATGGCTATCTAAGCTCCCTTCCAGACTGAGTTATCCTATGCTACTGCATAAAAGAAGAGAGGAAATGTAGTATGTTGTGAGAATTTTCCACATCACTTGTGTTATAATAAATTGTCAATGAAAACAGAGCTTTCTATTAAACAATTTATGCTATATGTCCATTATGGATAATAATAAATCCAGTACAACTTCTTTTAAAGTGTTAATTAATTTGGCCTTTGAATACTCACAGTGGCTTCATAGTAGTGAATTTGAACTACTGTCAAGATATATTAACAAAAAATATGATGAGTGCCTTTACAGATTTTCAGAATATTTCGTTCTTACTGGTTACAAGATGTGTAAACCTCCTCAGTTCTGGATTAATAGCCTCCAGTGATGTGAGGTGAATGATGAAGGACAATTCATCATCTTGACACCTGGATGCAAAAACAAAGGGATTCCTTGGGGCTCTAAAAGATGCAGATGGACAGTAAATATAACAGCTGGAGAGGTGCTACAAAGTATGTCCATAGATAAAAAAAGCAAATCACTGCTCAGTACTGCAGAAGCATTCCTTGTTTGAGAATCAGAACATGGGGTCAGGAGCCATATTAGTATTCTGGAAGAATCTGCAGGGCATCTCTTCACATTGCACTCAAATAGACTTTTTTGCCCCTACTCTTATAGATGTCCTTTCCCTTATCAATCTTATAGGTTGTCTGAACAATACTGGGAAGAAAAAAGCCAACAGGATACTCAATAGCAATTTTCAGTAGTCTAGGAAAATTCTGTTGTGTAATAGCTGAAGATATATTGTGCTTTTGGTGAGGGGAAGTGGAAATTTATTAAGAGTTTAATTTATGGTATTTTATCTTACGTACAATATCTGTGAAAAAGACATTGTCTTGAGTTTGATTTGAATCTTATTACCTTAGGTGTGCATTTTTAACACATGCTAAAAAGGAAATTCCTTTCACATTCTTTAAATATAAAATTAACTTCAGCACATTCTTTACTATGAGAGATCTAAATATCCATATTTTTAGAAGTCTTTAATAGCTATAAATTAATCTACAACATGCCACCATAGCATTGCTAATATCTTAGTGTCTCCTGTGGAGAGAATCCTGTCTCATTGCTGGATTTATTTGGTTTCCTTGAAGATATGAATCACAAGAAGAGACTTGTCTTCCTGCCAGAAGTTTTCTTGCAAATAGCTTTCCTCTTTTTGCAATTTTTTATCATTGTCATATAGCATGGCTGAGGATTTTTGTTTCTACTACGGAGAAAGACAGTTCATCTTTGCAGCTTCTCTCTGTAAAAACATGTTTAAAATAACTTTGAAAGCACACAGTTCCTTGCTTCGGGTTTAATGTCTCTGCCCCTACAGAAGATGCCATTAATCTAATGAGGCACAAGAAGAGGTGAAGAACAATGAGGAAGAGTGAGATAACAAAACAGAGGGGGAAAGAGGGCAGAGAAAAAAGAAAGCATTATCTCACTGAAAAGTAAATAAATTGCCACTTGCTGACAAAACCCTAAAGTATTGAGTAAAGATGATCAGATAAGATGAAAGGCTAAGGTGAATGATTTAATTCTTACATGCTTTGAGTCAACAGTAATTAGGTTATGTTACCTCAGGCAGCAAAAGAAAGATATCTCAACATATGTATGAATTGCAGCCAAATTAGGTGTGATGAGTGATTTAAAACTTTGGTTGCAATTAAATATTTTCAGTAGGATAGAGATTTAAGATAGAGATTGCCTATCAAAAGGAGGCTTAAGAGACTGCTGGTTGGTTTTATAGGAAAAATGTGTGTGTTGACAGATAGCATTGATTTTCCCAGTATGGACTGATGATAAAACTGTGAGATGCAGGTAATAACAGCAATAATAACCTATCTGAACTTATACTCTGAGCTAAGCTGAACATCTGTACCACTGCTAGAATTGTCCCTTTTAAACATGTGGCTGTTTGGGAATTTTTTCTTGAACAAATTTGTTAATGATTCTCCTTGAATCCTTCATTTGTTAGTTGCTTCATAATAGATCCATGAAAATTCTTTAGGATACATCTTTGCAAATAGTATCTCATTTACTTTGAATACATTCAAACACATATCATTCAAATTTCATATTTACTGCTCTTCTTCAGAAAATGCTTGATATCTATATTTAAAATTAACCTCATGGTATTCCCTTAACTTCCCTCTGCCGAGTATTGTATATTCTTAGAGAATTTTAATTTAAGAAAAGAAAAAAGGGGCAATGTTTTTCCCTACTATGAGTTCTCTTGCATCTTTCTAGTCAGTGAACTTCTGCTGGGTTTTCTCCACAATCATGAGAGTATTTTAAAAGAAAGAATTTTCTTTTTAACTGATCACCTGCTTGTAACTATCTCCATAACAAAAATAAATAGTTTGTGAACAGGTGAATAGTAGTTTTCTGACCAAAAGAACATGATACTCACTGACATATAAATTTAAATCATCATTCAAGAATGCCTTGGTTGCCTGAATTTCTTTATTTCTTTCTGTCTTTCTTTCTGTCTCTCTTTCTGTCTTTCTTTCTTTGTACTGATTTTGCAAAGTATGATTCAGCATCTTTAATATATTTATCCTACTGTAGGCTACAAGTAATGTAATTGGAGTCTTCTTTGTTATGTTAAGTAATGGAAATCCAAGCTTTGCTCTGCCTTAACGTGCTGGATAGCTACATGGTGTGCATGAAAAATCATATTTGGTCTCTAGCAAATTAAAGCAATGTGTCACTTAGGCCAGAAGACTCAGTCTCGCAATAGGGGTTAAATGCTCTGCTCTGTTCCTTCTTCAAAGCTGAAAGAACAATTTTAGACCAAGGAGTGAAGCTTATTACAGGAAATAAAATAAAGTAAAAGTGAGGTAATGAAAACAATGTGTACATTTATAATTTATTGATATAAGAATTAGTATTTATATACTGCTTTGAAAGTTTCAGCATTTTACAAAGATTAGTCAATTACTTTACTACATTGTTTGTTTGCTTTTTCCCTGGCCTTGAGGTAATAATAATATCCCAGTTTGTTATTTCAGTTTACCTCTCTACAACATATGAAAGCATTTTCCACAATTTTTTCAGTTATTCCAAATTGATCCAGGTGTGAGGGTCAAAAAAAACCCCACATTCCTCAGAGTTTTCCACAAAGAGTAACCTGTGTATTTTAGCTGGACTTCTAAGACTAACTTGCCTGGATTCCACAGATTTTATTTCTTATAATATTTGGATGCTGAATTGAGTCTTCATTTCTTTACCATATAGAGTAATCAGACATATCTTTTTTGGCCATAAATGAGGAGTGCTTATTGAACTTGGAGGCAATTACATACAAGAACTTTCTTTGATCCTTAGAACACTTTTCAGAACTGACATAGTGAAACAACTAAATTTTGGTGGCCTTTTGAGAGCTATTTGAAACCAAAGCCAAAGTGGTTTACATTAAAACAAAGAAAATGTACAAAATTACTTCTTCACCACTGCTAAACTTGTAATTAAGCTTTTATATAACCAGGAAATATGTTTTATGAGTGTTTCACTATTTAGTTGGAACTAAAGGGATAACAACAAAGGCAGTATGAAAGGGTTTTTTTATATTATCCTTGGCCTGTTATGAGTCTTCATGGAAGGAAGATGACTCAAAAGCACTGCTGAGAGAAGTAAGACCTTGACTACCTCTGCCCAGCTTTAACCTACAAGGAGGTTCTGAAATGAGTTGGAGAAGAAACAAAACACAGACAATGATTATAAGTGCACTTTATCCAAAAGCAGTAGACTACATTTTCTAGGCATGCACAAGTAAGAAACAAAGAAGTACAAATGAAACTCTTAACAACATTAATCTGTACAGAACCTTGGACATAAGAGACCAAAAGCTGGTAATAAACTACATAACTACAGCGAATACAATAATAATAATAATAACAGTTTCTATTCGTTTAGAGAGACATAAAAAAACGGCCCAAAAACTCACTGGTAGTTTATGCCAACGATTTAACTTAGAAAGCAGTAAGTAGTGAAAACAACAGTCCCTTGGGGAAATGTATCCACAAATTCTGCCACTGCTCTGTGTAAAGGCCGGGTGGGAGGACAGGATGTGGACACTTGGACCTGCTGGAGTCTGCCCATACAGAACTTTCACAGCTGATCACATCAGCCTGAAGGCTGCTCAGCTGAATAGATATCCTGTGTTTAAATAACACTTTATCTTTAAATGCAGGGGGAAAAAATATTGACATGGAGTTAGAAATTATATTTATTTTTAGATAGCTTGTTATAAATATGCAAGATCATCCCTCTGATTATGCATATCGGATCTACTTATTCTTTCATTAAAGTAAAAATAGAAATAAAATTTTTCATGCATTTGTATTGACAGTCATCTCTTCTTTTAACTCACCTTGTGAATTGTGATATTTCAATCAGTGAACAGCGGTCAGTACAATAGCATTCTTGTTTTACTTTTCTTTAAGAGAAGAAAACATGTAAAATGCAGCAATAGATTTAGACCCTAAACATTTTCATACTGATTCTAGTCCTCACCTTTTAGGAATCTGTTCTATGTACTGCCCTGAACTTCCAACACAAGGCTCCAGAGATAAGCAACTATCCAATACAACACAGTAAATACCAGCTGCATTTGCATGTTGGTCAGTAAAAAAATACCCTGATGGTTCTCAGAGAGGCTTGTCTTTTGAGCATTGTTACAAAACAAGGAATGCCTCTTTCCTGTTCAGGGAAAGCAGAATTTCATTTTAAGACACCTTTATTTGCTCAGATAATATATTCCTGGTTCAAAACTTTTACTGGTTTATAAAATATAAATTACACCAAATATAAACTATGCATGCACAATTTACTTATTTGAACACCCTTAATCTCCTTTCAAATACACCTTAGAAATATTTAGTGGGTACCTAGATGTCACTAAACCCATGGAAGAAAGAAACTGTAAGCATGTTATCATCACTCGTGGAAAAAGGTTCCTTCAGTTGTACTATGAAAAGGTCATGTAGCTTGAAAATCTTAACTTCTTAAGAAAAAAAAATCAAGTGTGAATGTGACACTTCACCCTTACCTTTAAGGCACTCATCTATGAAGAAAACGAGAATGTCCATTCACACTTGTGGGATAATTTCTCTACAGAAAATATTATTCAATACAATATAATCTTAATTACAAAATATTAAAATACAAAACCACCTCAGGAAAAGAAGTAAGCAAATCCCCTAGGGGGTGGTCTCAGCATTTATTACAGAGACCTGCTTAATGATTTATGACATAGTGTAAAGTAAAACAGCCCCATGAGGAAGCTGTGAATGCTTCCTTTTACAGTGTTAGAAGGTCAGAGTGTTTTGTACGTGCAGAAGTGTCCCAGCTGCATTTCCTTTTGGGCAGCCTGCCCTAATATTGCTCTTGAAATGCCTATGGTGAGGGTTGGATTGTGCCTGTACAGAGAACAAGGAGATTTGGACTCTGAAGGTATGTGATACTGAGTTGCAGCATAGATTTAATGTGGCTGGCATGAATCCTCCTTAAAATTAACATATGGTCCCTTTGAGACTGTTGGTTTGTACCTTAGGATTGCTATACATTCCATTACTCCTCCTTCTGGTGGATGTCATTCACCTGGGACGAGAGGTGTGAATTTAATCAACTTCACCCTGAGAAGAAACTTGAACTGAGATCTGAATGAACAGGGTACAGTATTAAGCAGGTGTAGCAGTGCTCACAGCATTGGCTTTTGTCAGAAATTGATACGCTAGGCTGGCTGAAACCAGTTAAATCAACTTTATCAAGGAAGATAAACTGAATGATTCCAGCAAACGTTGTGGGAACAAGTACTTGTTAGCACTCAGATGTTATTATAAACTTCTGTTTGAAACTAAGGAGTTTTTTATGTGGCATCTAGGGATTTTTTTGAAGCTTATGGTCCTAAAGATATCAATTCTCTACTTAGTTCCCACCTTTTTGTATGCATGCCTTTTGTTAATGGATTTAGCTATCTTTTTGTTTCTGTTCAGTAGTATTTTTTAATTGATGTGTATTATTTGACATTTTAAATAATAAGAACAATTTCTTTAATTTGAAATGGTTACTGCTGATTTATGAAAAATACTGTTGCCCTATTACCATATAACTTACTTTTTCACATCAATGTATCTTTTGTTCTCTAACATCTATCCCCTTGCTCTGTCTGAGACAACTTCAATTCCCCTTTCACTAGGATATATCCTTTGGATGAGACTGAATTAGATCAGTCGCTGATCATTATTCATGTACTTCTATTTCTTAGGCGAAAAGGGGAGCTGTATTATGTTGATTTAATGAAGACATGTATTTATTACTGAGCGAGGAAACATTTTGGGTTACCCTAATGAGAAGCCATATCTAACTCGATTGTGGGGTTTTTTAATGAATTTGTTTTTTGTTTTGTTGGTTTGGATTTTTTTGGGATCTGGGAGCTTTTTGGGTTTTCTTTTGTTTTTGTTATTTGTTTGTTTGTTTGCTAAAACTCTCTCTGATATAGACTGTTATCAGCAAAAAATTATTCTAGAAATGTATGAGGAAGAGGTCAAAATTTTTCCAGGAATTTCACATTTCTTGTAGGAAAGAACAAATTCTCAGTGTGTTCAAACACAAATAACAACATAATATATGAAATATGTAAGACATACTGTAAATTTAAGTGTTAAAATCTACTGTTTTGAAGGAAACTCTGCCAAAAATATCCGAGTAGTGAATTTTTGGGAACCTAATGCCTTAAACATACACCAGTGGAAACAACTAACAAAAAGTTATTTAAGTTTTCTGAAACAGATACATCTACGGTCTTTTTATATTCACTGATGATTAAAACTTGAGCAGCCAGCCACACAAGTGTCAGCAACTTTGCAGATACAAGAAAGCAAAAAGTAATGTTGTCTTGCTTCTCTGTTCCTGTAGTTTTTATTTGCTTTATACTGTGGATTTCAAATAAGCAGGGCGTGAACATAGGGCAGAGTTAGCATTGCCTCTTCCAAGTCTACAACAAATTATGATGTGTTGCTTACAGGGTACTCCTTTTTTATTCACAAATGCATTAAAAATTTGTTGCTGTCTGTGTGACCTGTGAATAAATGATGTTTCTTAAAGAAGATTCACCACAGGTTTTGACATCATTATTTTTTCCCTGATAAAATGCAGGCAGATCAGAGTGTTGCAGCCAGCTCATTCACTTCAAAGGCTGCTTTGTATGGTTTTGAGTTTCAGAATGATCTGTTGGCTCAATTAGGAGTTCATCATAACCCTTATAACCTGTGACAAAATCTTCAGTGTGACAAGCTAGACAGAACAGCACAGAAGTCACGGAGTCTTCTATAATTTCAGAACTTTCCAGAAGACAGTGGAAAAATGTATTAGAAATTTCTGTATCCTTGTTTTCTGGGAAAAACAGTCACCATATTGTTACGAAAACAACCTACAGGGTTTCCATGTAGGAGTTGTCTTCGTACTTGCTGAAGTGGGGCTTATCTGAGTCTTCTTAGGTGTAAGAAATGTGATACAGAATATGTGTAAGTATTCCCAGATAGAGACCATGAAGTTCCCTTGAAAAGTAATCTCACTTATCTTTAGATGCATATAGCTGATTTCTGCATTTTAGTTTGTCTCTGCTTTACAGTCAGTGAAGGAACAGGCACCTCCGTGGAATCTCATAGAGCCAATATTCACAATCGTTCACATGAGTCATGCTCTAAAATGGCCAATTTCTCTCCATTGCCTCTAATGAAACACTAAGCTGACTTTCTTGGAGGTAGGTGTAGACTCACTATAGATTACTGTGCATAATTTGTGAAAATATAAGAATCTAAGGCTCTTTTTTAAAAAAAAATAATTTAACCTGCACTGCCTCCAGCTGACCTCCAAAATCCAGCCCCTGCCCTGAGGGGTCTGTATTTGGATGGGCAGAACCTGTGAGAAAACAATTTTATTGTTGAGGAACACCTAGAGACTAGACAGACCCTACAGAGCCTAAAATGTCATCGGAAGCAAAAGTTTAGGCAAGGGAGTTATCCCGATGAAATTAGGTGAGATAAATCCATGACAGGATTTATTTAAATGAGAAAGTTTGGATGAGGTTGGAATTGTTATAGAGGCATATCAAATTCCTAGCAGACACAAGTTAAAAACACTTTTTCAGAGTTTATCCCCTTACTGGGGAACAAGGTGATTTCTTAATAGATTTACTGTCTTCTCTCTTATGTATTCTTTTAAGGTTATAAGAAACCTGTAAATACACTTACATAAGAAACATGATTCGGCACTGCTATTTCATTCTCTGCCAGCACCTTTATCTCCTCCCTGCTGTGCAGAATTCTGCAAGCAGGCAGATAAAAGAGATTTTTGAGACATACAGATATTTTCGGTGTGTTGCAGTGGTTTGTGTCCCTAAATCCCTTTTCCCCAAAACCCCTATCCCCTTAGGAAGCCTTGGAAGGAGCCCAAGGGCAGGGACCCCTGGGGTGGAGTCTCTGATGGCATGCCCCAGAAGGGCTGGGCTTCTAGGGGGCTGGCTCTCCTTCCCCTATTTGTCCTACCACCTGCCACTCTCCCTCTGCTCTCCTCCCTGTTCTAGAAGGTTCTGTAGTATTCTATGTATTGTTGGTTTACTCCCATGTCATTCATCCTCACTCCTCCCTCTCCCCTTCCCTAGTGGTCTATTAACCCTGGACCCTCCCTAATTCCTCCCCTGGACCCTCACGTTATTGGCTATCTGGTTATGTTATAAGCTGATGTCGAGGGCTGTTCGAGGCTCTCGGCACGAGACCCCTCGAGAGGAATAAAGACTCTGTTTGTCTCTGCCGGGAGTCGCTCCATTTCTCCGCCGAATCGCTCGTGGTCAAGGAAAGATCCAAGAATCTACGCCCACCCTCTCAGCCCTCCTTCCCCCTGAGAGCTCGGGCTCCGAAGCTCCCACGTCTCCCCACTGGAAGGTTAGGGGTTTCGTGGTCATCAGGGAGGCGTAGGAGGACCCCTCTGAGAGGGCCCCGCGGAAGACCCCTGAGCGCAGACACCCCGGCCCCCCCCTGGCCGGCGGGTGCTTTTATTTTTTTATTTCTATATCGGTGGTCATTTTTACCATTTGTACTTTTCTGACTTAGGAAGCTTCTTATATTTTTTCCTTTGTTTATGCTTCCCCCCAAAAACATGATATGTCTCTCAGATAATTTTGTTTATTAACTTTTTAAACTCCTATCTCTGTCCATAGCTCAATCTTACACTGGCTTTTACTGTCTTTTAGTACTCATCAACAGAACAAACACAGTCTTGTGGGGGATTTAATATTCTGTGCTATAAAATCAATTTATCATTTTTTGCATGGGCTAAAAGTTTCTGAAAATGATTAGATATTCTAGTTCATTTTCCTACATTATGTGCTGGTTATGACCTCTATACCTGGAAGTGAGAGATCTATTCTAGTTACTAAGTTTAGAAGATTTATTGATATTGCTACAGACAGAGGTGTGAAATATTTAGTCACCAGAAAATGTTTGCATGTCCTTTCCTGAATTTTTGATGGAAAATGTAAGCAGTCTTTTTACCAAAACCTAATTACCAAATTGCTACAGTCTGCTTATTATTACTTGAAAGACACTTGAATATTTAGGAGCTACTCAGAAAATCAAATATATTACAGATATGTGAATACAGTACTTAGATTGAATTTCAGAGTAAAAGATGAAACTGCAGAAAGACAAAAGCACTTTGGAATATGATCAGATAATTAATTCATAAGGCGGCTCTACAAATTCTTTTCATGCAGAGAGAAAAAGATGTGCTTAGAGTAAAAGGAATATATCTAGAAACAACATAGAGTAATAAATGCAGATAGGCAGAGACTCATTCTAACATAGTTTCATAGTGTCTAAACTACAGTGGAAATGCTTATTGATTACAAACTAAAAAGTGTATCAGATAATTTATTTTGAATATTCCTCATTAAACCTTTTTGCTAGTGACTGTTTCATGAACCTTTAGAGTTACATAATTACAACTTCATGAAAAATATTCTGTGTAGCATTTCTACCTTACCTTGATAACATATATTAGGACAAGAGGTGAAAATGTTTCCTTAATTGAATTAGTAGGTCAGATAGTAGGTCCTAAAGCTGCCCTTTGGCAGAGATGGATGGCAGAACTACAGAAAAACCTTGTTTCTTCTAACAGCCATGTTAGAAATATTGTAAGTGGTTTGAATTTTATAATACATACCAAAAAATCTTTTCTTCATACCTGTTTTGCACTCTACTACTTTCCAACACTGGTGTCTGTAGTCATCAGTAATTGAGGCATGTTCTAAAGAAGAAAACTCTATTAAAAATTCCTTTTAAGGAAGTTGAAGCAGTCAGGAAGTACAGTAGGGACAGATATTTTGGTGCATGACTAGCCAATTTTAAGACAGATGAAAAATAATTTACAAATTGTGTAATTATATGTGATTTTATATTTCCCAAGGATTCACTGTAGTTTTTAGATGACCTAATGAATCAATAGAACATGGGCAAGCAAGAAAATGTTAAGAAGAGTTAACAATGATAAATTTAAATTATTTTATTCCATGAGATAGAGGTGAGGCTTTATCGTCTGGAAATCTTATGAAACTAACTTGAAAAAGGTTTGTTCCATAAATTTTAATTTTAAGTCAATGTAGGTAAGAGTAGATTACTCTTCTTTGAACGCCAGCTGTATTTATAATCATTCAATATTTGCCCAGTTATAAAAACATAGACTTGAGCTAAAAGGCAAATACGGAATTATTGGAAACAGCTGTTCCAGTCCACCTTGTTACTAGTTAAACTAGTGAAAATGTCCTACTGCTTAAAGAATTATATTTAAGGTTATATAATCCAAAATTTTGACATACAACATATTTTTCTCTACAAAACTTCTAAAGTGTATTTCTTAAATGATTTTGCAGTTATATTTGCACTGAATTGTTAGGAGCTTCAACTAGACTTATTATTTTATGATGCTGAGTATAATTTAACTAGTAAAGCCACAGAAGTAATATGATCAATATGAAATAGTTCATAACATAACAATGATGTATTTATATTTAAAGCTTTTTTGTAACTTTATTCTAGAACACATGGGCCTTCATGGCAATGAGACAACAAGGAGAGCAAATGCATGACCAGAAAGCAGACAATTAATTATTTTTTAAGTAGTTTTTGTTGTTATATTATAGAGCTTAACATGGGAAGTATAATAATAAATGTAAAAATTAAAAACAATGCAAGAGATTTAGAACTCAAAAAAAACCCCAAGATAACATAGAACACAATGCTTCTTAATTTTAATGTGCTTTTAATCTCTGATAGAAGCTCAAATGTCAGCCCTTCAGAGAATTAAAAAAAATGGATACTTGTATGAGAACCAGGTTTGAAATCATTGTGAAAGAAATCAGAATTGACTCATCATCCAGCATTTTGGGATAAATTGTGTAGACCAAGAGGCTTTCAGCTTAGCTAGAAATTTATATTATTAGAAGTTCATATTATTATTGTATCCTCCATATGCCTGCGATGAAACAATCTGCACTTTGGAAAAATGGAATAGAAAACTATATGGGACAAATCTGATGATACTTCTCAGAATATAAAAAAATCTTTAGCTATCGAGTGGATCATTGGATGACATTGATATCACTGAACATTGAATAAAATCTGGTAAGATGAACCTGGGAAGCACAATGAGGATTCAGTAACTACTGATCTCGTTCCCATACCATACAGCAGTAGTTCCACTCTACACCTGTGTTTTGATAGTTGGGATTAGGAAAGATTTGTGTCTACCTATGAGATTTTTCTATCTTGCATTCAATTTTATTGAACAGCTAAATACTTCAATGAATATCAGAGTTTTTTTTTTTTTTGTAAAAGAGGGTAAAGCATGTAAGAACATTTTATGTTTTTCTATGTGCCATTAGCCTAAAGTTAAGTCCACAGAAAAAATTTACTGCATTTAATAAGGATGTACCGAATCAAGAATGATAATTTTCTTCTACTTTCCTTCTTACAAGTACAGACAATCTGATTCACACTAAAATAAGTATTTTCCTGCCTTCCTTTAAAACACAGTAAATTGATTGCAGATGCAAATAAGACATATTTCAGATTTCCTGGAATTATTTTAAAAATAACTATTTCTTATAACTTATATTTAGAAGCAGCAATATGAGAATGATAATAATGACAATGATGATAATGATGAAAATATTAATAATAATAGATTATTTCCCTATGGTAACCTTTCTTTTAGGGTTTTTTAAAATAGAGCATATGATGTACACAGTTTTTTACTTCAGTAATTATATTTCTTATAAGATGTGGAGAATTTTATTGTATTCATTAATAATTTTTTTGTAAATATTATATAGTTCTCTTAATATATATGTAGTTTTTCACTGCCTGTTATTGAAGAAATAGGAACTAGACTTAATGGGGGAATCCTAATCAATTGAGTCTCATGTGGTTTCAGTCCTAAAAAATTGTCTGGTTGAATATAAAAAATTTATATGATACATGATAATGAGTTCTAACAAAGGCATGTAAGAATAAAAAGTTTTCATAGTAATACTATAAAAATAAAAATTACAAACAATATCTTCTTTAATTTTCCCTCCTGAATGCTTAAATTTTAGTGGTTAAGACAGTGATAATAGACACTGTTTGTAGTTCTACTGCCAACCCAAGCTATATATCCTCAAAGACTTACTCAGGAAAAATAAAATCAAGCTCTTTAAATCATAAGTGTTCTTACTGAATAAACAACTAAAGAGAACCACAACTACTCTCAGCAGAAAAGTAAACTGAAAAAAGCAATGCGAATGAATAATGATTAGACTTATTTATCATGAGCAGCAAGCTTGATACCTACAAAAAATGCATGAGGTTTGAGTAACCAATGGTGCAAAACAATATTTTGACTGTAAGAGCTCACTAAGTTTCCTGAAGTCTTTCAAATATCTCTTGGTTCTCCATTGAAAGAAGTGTTTAGAGGTAAAATAAATATAACTTTTGTATTGTACTAAGTAGAAATGAAATAACAGGCATTTTGCTTCACTGATGCTTAGTTTCCATGAAAAATCAAACTTGTTCCAGGAGATGCTTTTTTAGGAGGACACAGACACTAAAGATATTGGCAAACTACTGATGACTCTCATACAATCGTGTAACACTGATATATACCTGAAACACTAGTGGCAATGCCTCTTGCATCTTAGTGAAGTAAGTGTCTAAAACATAGCAGCAGGGTGATGCTTGGAAAAAATGTTGTGAAAACCAGCTAAGGAGTATAAATATCTGCATAACAAGTTATTCAGAGCAACAGGTAATGCAATGTCATGCCCTTGAAATAAGAGTAATTGTGAAATTATTGTGTCCTACCTGTACTAGAAAATAAAACAGGATGATTTCTATTCGTTATAAATACAGCCAAACTTAGACTACTCAGCACAACGGACCAAGAAACACAGAAGTGTTCTTCACGTTTACCAGTAAATTAACCAGTTTATGAGCTTTTGATCTAACATAGAAGAGATACCTATAGGTCTACTGTTTGTTGTGTATATGGTTACTGAGAAGAATATCACAGATGCATGGCTTTAGTTTGTTTACTATGTTTAACATTTTCTATTGACAGTTGAAGCATTTCCATTGCACCCTGGGTTTTGTGATGAACCCTTTCGCAAAAAATGGTTGTTTACCAGTAACTATAGACAATGCAGATGTCCTACTCAACATTATATATTCCAACCCAGAATAAGAAATCTAATTTTTAGTCAGGTGATATCAGGTTTCACAGTGAGATATGTACTTATTTTTATTTGCCTCTAAGTAAGTGATATGTGTTAGATTACAGAAATTTTTTCATGTGACCCGTAGTATCAGCTGAAGTGGTGTTAGTGTAACAGAAGCAAATGGTTCCAATTTTTACTTAAAATAATAGATATTTTTAGGAGATAAAGAAAAGAAAAATCAAGGAAATTAGAAGGAAAAAAAATAAGGCAAATGCAGTCAATGAGGGAACTGGAAAAAGAGAAAATGTTCACATGAAGGCATTTAACTTTAGAAGAAGTCCTGCAGGCAAAGCTAAGATTCCCTGAAACTATTCATGCCAATCCGACTTGTCAGTAGAAAGAGAACTATTTACAGGCACAAGAAACCTAAGTATGGTGAGGGGAATGTTAATAGGAAGTGACTTTCCCTGCCATTATTGATCATGCTAATGGCTCTGAATATTGCTCTTCAGGCTGATGCATGGCCTGTGAAAAGGGGATGGTAAGCCCTAATGCAGCCAGCAGATGAGACATCCCCCATTCCTTGAGGTGCTTTAGTGTGTGCTTTCTGATTCTAAGTAAAATTCATCTTTCACAGGGACTAAAATGAGTAAAAGGATTTCTAATGTTTGCATCCGCTTCTCTGTCACTGTCTCAGAGATTAAATCAAATCTACTGCCTACTGAACAAGGTCATTTTTTGCCAGTTTAATGCCACATTACATTAAATTCAACAAACATATTACAACAATTTTATGATATATTACTAGCTGTGTCAGAGATTCACAGCTAAACTTTCACTTTTAACAGTGAGTTCAAAGTGTACTGGTCAAATATTGCTTCTGGTCTTAACTTGGCACATGAAAGACACCATCTGGCTGCATTTTTCCCAGGCATAAAAATAATAATCTAAATAGTCATAGATATGGCTCTAACAATGACTAAAATTTACTGCTTCCAGGTTCCTTTTGCTTCTAAAGCTATTTTTCCTTACAGTAACTAGGCTTTAATGCAAATATCACATTTGGGACAAACTACATATAATGTTATATTGGGTTTTGAGGTGCTGGAGCATGTCCAAACAAGAGCAACAAAGTTGGTGAGGGGTCTTATAAGGAGTGGCTGAGAGAACTGGAGTTGTTCAGTCTGGAAAAAAGAAGGCTCAAGGAGGACCTTATTACTCTCTACCACTACCTGAAAGGAGACTGTCAAGAGATGGGGTTGGGCTCTTCCCCCAAGAAACAAGTAACAAGTCAAGAAGAAATGGCCTTCAGTTGCACCAGAGGAGGTTTAAGTTGGACATTAGAGAAAATTTCTTCGTAAAAGGGTTGTCAAGCATTGGAACAGGCAGCCCAGAAACTGGTGAATGGATACACCATCACTGGAGATATTTCAAAGAAGGATGGATGTGACACTTAGGGACATGGTTTAGTTGTGGTGTTGGCAGTGCTGGGTCCATTCCTTAGCTGGGTTTGTTTTCACTAATAGCTTTGGCATATCGTGGATTTCAGTGAAGAATTTGCCTATTTAATCTATGTATATCTGTGTGCATAAACAAACTTTCATACTTACATATACCCCTAGGTACCCCAGCAGTTTATACAATATATGTAATATATATATACTTGTGCATGCATATATATTATTTAGATGTGATTGTGTATCTATAGATACGTTTTAACTTTCATTAAATTTGATTGAGTAAAAATGGTATTAACTGCATCCATTGTTTCAATTCAAATAGAAAATGGAGTGCAAATCCATAATTCCCTTTAAGAGGGGCAGAATGCCTTTTGGGAATAGAAATATCAAAGCGATGGACTCTGCATTTGTTTGTTGACTGTGCCTTTTTTTTTTTAATCTTTGTCAGTCTTTCTGTCTGAGTGTGATGATGGGGTACAGGAAAAACAAATACATATCTTTTAAATTACTTAGTTTTATTTTATTGTAAGACAGGAGGGTTTTTTAATTTGTTCCTATACTTATTTCATTTTGGTAAGAAAATTGTGATGGTTTATATATATTTTGTTCATAATCAGTTAAAAAGATATTATGACAGTCCCAAGTAGAAATATGTAAAGGAAAAAAAAAGGAGGTCTTTTTCCCACTATTATTTTTGAAATAATTATGAACCTCCAACAAGCACAGAGCTAAATAATTTTTTATATCGAATTGTTGTACTGTCAGAAAATGCAACCTTAGGAACACATGATCCAAATAAAATAAGAATTTCATCACAGAAGCTGAGTTTGGTCATAGTGCTGTTGTTTGAAATGGATATCACACTGAACCAACCTCATCATATTTAACCCCACATGAAACAAAGAGGTTCTTCTATTAGCTATTTGAGATTCTATTAGCTGCCTTGACTTCAGTGGGAGCTGACTGTATCCCAGTGAAGTAATTATCCTCACTTGGCTAAAAGAACAGAAGCAACTGAGAGGCACTGCAGCCGAGGCTCAGCATTACTCACCCAGCTGGAGTGCGGATGAAAGGCACCAGGCAACATCACAGAAACCACTCAGCCACCAGGTCAAGATAAGAAAAGAAAAACTGTTGGCAGTAATTCCACCTTTCCCTGAGGAATAAGAAAAGCAGTCCTAGACAGCTTTCAGGAAGGATGACAAAAACTTGGTGAAGTGAAGACTGTAGAACACCTGCACTTAAACTACAAAGGAAAGGAAAAGCTCAATATGTGTTCGAACCAAGGGATAATATACTGCCTCAGGGTACCATGCTTGTAAACTGCACAATAGTACTTCTGGGTATGTATATATGTTATTTTAAATCCAACATGAAAAAAAGGCTAAAAATGAGAAAGCTATGCTGTATATTTTAAGGGATAACTATAATCCTGGGAAGAATACCTTAAAATGTGCATAGGAAATAGTGTATAATCTATAGAAGCTTATATATACAGAAAAAGTTTTGCTTTCATGCCTAAAGGATTTATTTCTACACATTCTAAAGAAAATGTGATATTACCATAAAGAAAATTTACAGTTAAATCAGTAGGTATTGATAATTTCTCTAAGGGAAACATCAATCTGAAAACCTCTATTGAATAATCAGTATGATAAATTTTATTATGAGTGAATAAAATCTCCTTAAAATCTAGCAAAAAATAAAACAAAGTAAAGAAACTTAAGGCTGGCTAGTATAAAAATTATTCTGAAGCACCAATAGATACACAGAATTTTACACAGAAAATAACAGTGATGCCATGATGATTGCAAAAGGAATGCCATGTCCTGCCCCTGAGGAAGAATGACACCTTGCTCCAGCAAAAACTGGAAAAGCTGTCTGGAAAAGAACTCTGCAGGGAGGAACCTGTGCGTGTTGGTGGTCGATATGTTGAACATGAGCCAGAAATGTGCCTTCCTGGGAAAGACAGCCAGATACCTCCCTGGTTACCACAGGCACAGTGCTCCCAACAGATTGACAAAAGTGATCCTTCCCCTCTACTCAGCCCCAAGGACACACATCTGGACTGCTGGGTTCAGTGCTGGGCTTCCCAGTGTAGAAGCACCTGGAAAAACTGAAGTGTGTGCAGCTAAGGGCTACAAGGATGATAAAGCACCTGGGGCATCTGACAGGGCAGCCAGGCTGAAAGAGTAAGGCTGTTTAGAATTGAGAAGAGAAGGCTCAGGGAGATCTTAGAAATGTGTAAAAATATCTGCCAGGCGGGAATAAAATTACATATGTCCCTACTAGGGATTAGACCACCTTTGGGATACAGCTGAAAAGATTGACAGGCTGTTTCCTCCAAAAAGGAATGCATTTAACTTGGAACAAAACCACTCTGCAAGCTGAACCTACGGAAATCACAAATGGATTTATGTGAAAACTAAAATAGAGTTCCAAATCTTAAAAATACTGTAAATGCATTTTTATTTTGTTCAGTTTATACTATGATCCAGGGTGAACAGCAACATTTAATAACCATTGGAAAATGCAGAACATAAAGCTCATTTGTCACAGAAAATTTGTCACTGCCAGAAAAAGGCATCAGTATGAAACAATCCAAAATTGTCTGAGAAAAATCTTAGTTGAAAAACAGCAAATGTGACACTCACCAAGAAAATTGGACAAAATAGCACTCCTCATATGGGAAGACAGAACTGGAGCACCTGTACACTCTGTGTGTGATACAAAGATGACTAAGCTGTCAGCAAGCTAGGACTAAATACCCAAAGCATGGCTTCATGCTGAGAACAATCTAACTTTGAGTCAAAACCATCCTGCCAATTACTGCAATGTTACCCATTATTAATTACCTGACTAATTACTAGAGAGCATGTAACTAAACCACAGCCAAAGAGCAAGGAAGCCTCTTCCTTCCTTACATTTGGCCATTCTCAGTCCATGGCTGTGCCTGATATATGTAGCATATTCCCTGATTCCACCAAAGAGAATGGATGAAAAGCCCATCTGCTGCTCCCATATATCATCTTCCTGCCTGTCTACCCCACTCTCCAGAGCTACCCAGTACTGGACTGTACACACTTGCCTAGGACGTGAAGGTGGTATCAGATGCAAAGCTGGGCTGAGAGTAAGGGCTGGATAAAAAACAGAGAAGCAATTCTGCTACCACCGTGATTCCACCACCATCATCAATGTGCTGTCAAAAACAATACAATATAGAAATGCCAGTGATGATGTTGAACACCTTCTGGATTTCTGAGTGCAGTGTGTGCTGAATATTGAGGATGATTCATTACACCCAGACACTGTGGGCAAAGAAACTTACCTTCAAATGAGTTCATACCCCTTTTCCATTTCCCAGGCTGTTGTGTCTTATAGTCCAGACTAAAAAATACTTTGTGGCAGAGGCTATCTTTTATTATATTTCTGTGAAATGCTAAACACAGTGGAGTCCCCAACATTTAGGAGTTCCAACAATGAAAAGTAGAAGTTAATACACACTCTTTTATTTCATTTTTTCTTCCAACAGCCTTTTTCAAATATCCAGTAAGATTAAGAGCTATAAAAGTAAAGATCTGTCAAAAGCATAGAACATCCTTATGTGACCAAAGCTGAAGCAACATAGTTTCATACTGAAGGTCTTGAAGGTGCTTCTGCATGGTCATTGCAACAGTGCATTTTTTCTGATTGCTGCCACCTCTGTCTCCCTACCCCAGTCTCTCCTGCAGTCACCAGAATGACAGAAGCTTCAGTGGTAGCAGTACCTGGAGAAGCTGAAAGGTATGTATGATGTTTCATTTATGCTCTTATTAAAAAGTACTGCTCTGGTGGATTGACTTTGTCTGAATGCCAGGTGCCTACCAAGATGCTCTACCAGGCCCCTCCTCAGCAGGACAGGATGGAAGAAATAGATTAAAAAAAAATTGTGGGTGAAAATAAATGCAGTTTAATAAAGTGGAAGCAAAAATTGCACTTGCAGAAACAAGGGAAACCACAGATTTGCTTTCTACTTCCATTAACACATGGTGTCAAGTCTGTTTCTCAGGAAGTAGGGCTCCAGTATGCATAGTGGTTTCTCCAGATGATAAACATAAATGATGAATGCTCCTACCCTTCCTCATTCTTTCTCTTAGCTTTTATATCCGAGCAGATGTCATATGGAATGGAACATCCCTTTGGTCAATTTGAGCCAGCTGTACTGGCTACATACTCTCCCAAAATCTTCTCCACATGCAGCCTACTGGTAAGGGGGAAAATGTTGGAGAGATAACCCTGATGCTGTTGAGCACTACCCAGCAGTGGCAAAAACAGTGGTATCTTATTAGCTCCTTTCTAGCTACTAATGCAAAGCACAGCATTGTGAGGGCTGCTGCGAGGAACATTATCTCAGCCAGACCAAATACAACTGCTCATTCAGTGCTGTCCCTTTTAAACTCTCTGCAATTTTAACTCAAAAAGTTTTAAAGCACCAACAATTGTAGGGAAATAACACCATAAAACATTTTGATCATATTTAAGAGAGACTCAAGTTACTACAAAGCCCGAGTTGTCACATGTGGGTGCATGTCTGTTTGTGTTGGTCAAGAAGTACAGTGTGCTGGAAAGGCCAAACCATTGACAAATTTGGATTCAAAGACATAGGTTTCTCTGAAATACTGAGGAGAAGAAAAGAGGAAACATGAAAAAATATAAAAACTACCTCACCCTGAAAAGATAGGAAATTAGTAATAACATGGAGATACCACAGGCAGGATCTGTAGGAAGCTCATCTTGACACCAATTACTTGAATTACTAATGCTACAATCTTCAACCTACTCATCTTGAAAGCTGAAGACAATTTCTGCATGTATAGTTGATATAACTATAAATTCAACCAAACCTGAAGGTAATATCTTTGGTTAATTTCTAACTAAATCAGAGAAAGTTTTCAGCGTAGATATTTTATTTTTTACCAAAACTTTTCTTTTGACAGGATGTATGTTTGAAAAACGGTTTCATTTGTTTGATTGTTTTTAGTTTTAATTAAAGGAAGTCTGAATCTCTTGCTTGTTTTGGTTGTAGTTTTGCTTGTTTGCTTGCTTGGGGTCAGGGTTTTTTGGGTTTTTTGTGTTTTATTTTATTTGGGTTTTTAAAGAGAAATTATTAAAAGATGGGAAAGCACATGGCCTTTATACAAATTCATGTGCAGTCTGATTTGAGCAGGTAACTGTAGAGGGAGAGAAGAGAAAAAATTGTATTTCCCCCTTTTTTCCAAGCTTTTTTTCCCTAGGGAGAACTATGGTCAGATCTGAGTATCCTGAGCTAGCAGTCAGAGATATGCTGCCAGTATTAAATAACAGGGATCTAATCCAGTCTAGTCCCAGAAAATCACAAATTGCAAATACCAGAACTACTTTCAGAAACCAGGAAAGTCATTTGCCAAATTTTGCTTGTTCTTTTCTCTGCTGAGAACAAGGTGACCAACACAGCCAAAATATCAGCCCATGGAAAAGGCATATTTAGTTTCTTCTGTTAGTCTAGGGAATCACAGTCCAAAGATTTTTTTTGACATGCAAGTCTGTTATCAAAAATAATGTCATACAGTTATGTACAGCCAGAAGGAGCTGAAGTTAAATGTTAAGGAAACCCGACAGGGAACAATTTTTCCTACATTTCCTAGGATTTATCAGTCTTACCTTCAGGTAATATCAAAGTTTACTGCAATTTATTTAAAGCAGTCAAAATTAGGTGCATGTATTGATTTTCTTACTATTTCACATTTTTCTATTCTGATTTCACATTCCTCTTTCATTCTGACATGGGGGGTATTTCTTCAAGGCCATTTTGCTGACACTGGGTATTCAGTTCACAGAATGAAAGTGGCCAAAGCATTCATGATGTGAGCCAGATGCTACAAAATCAAGATGATACTGGGGATTTTTCCAGGTTTCTGTATTCTATGCAGCAGCCGATCGCTATCTTAATAACCTTCCAGGATTTCTGCTAAGCCTCAAATCCCTTCTCAATAAAAGTGCTTATACCAAACCTCACCAGTCACTTTAGTGTTTCAGCTTAGAGTGTACAAAACCTTATGTGTAAATCCATGTACAGTTTTTACTGCCATTCATTGGCTTTCTTTCCCTGGCACCATTATTTCTAAAAGAAAGTATCTGAGCAGTTTTCTGTTTACATCTCCCAGACCAAGACAGTCTATTTCACACACACAGCTAGCTGAATAACACAGGAGCCACTCAGCAGGAGCAGAATGGCCTGATTTGGATCTCTGCCTGCCTCAAGACATTTAATTTAATTTCATCATTTGCATTTTTCACGAGATAGTATTGCAAGGAACAGCCTGTCAAAGGGAATGTTATCATGCTGGAATTAAAGAACTCAAAATGCATGTTGAAGTTGCTTTTTAAAATACAGATATGAGGATTTGCACTGAATGCATGTTATAATATATAGTGTATCTACCTATCATATATATAAAGAGAGAAAATGAGATGTTATTCTGGTTTACAGCTAATTTATATAAATATGTAAAATTATTTTATTTCCATAATTTTAATATTTAATTGTTTCTCTGTCTTTATGCAGCAGTTGTTACAGTTATAGTTTTTAATTTGGAGCAGTCTTTTACATTTTAGCTCTCCAGTAATCTTCATCGATAATAAAAGCAGCTTTAAAGAAGATCCAATGCTGGAAAATATCATGCTGAGATAGTACTGTGTATTGACCTATGGTTAAAGTTAGAATTGAAAACTGTGGTTTAGGTTTGTTGATTCATCTCCCTTCATTCCATAAACCTGACAGCTGTATTTGGAAGTTGATTTGAGTTCCCATCAATGCTTTGTGGACAACCAAAGGTATGACAACTTCCAGATTTTTCATTCTATGGGACTCAGGATATGGTAGGGGATCCTCAGAAAAGCCAAACTTCAAGGTAAGTAGTCTCTCCTTTCCTAAGTGATTTTAGTATCCTTAAATCATCTTCTAGCTCAGCAGGGTTGTGAAAGCTTTGTGAAAGCCTATTATTCATTCTGTGAAAGCCTTTTCCCTCTAACTGTGTGCTCTCAACCTGAACTGTTCTTATATCTTTTTATTTTATATTGTGCACCTGTCTGGTGCATAAAATTATCATCCATCCTGACATTACTTATATCCTTTAAACATTTTATGTTTCCATTAAGGCATAACATCTTACATTTTGTCCCTTGGGCAGTATCAATGCAGATTATGTTGAATTTCTAATCTGAAATTATCCTTGAATTCTTGAAGAAACACAAAAGAGGCAAATATTTAGCATCCATGTCTCAGCATTAACGGGGATGGTCTACTGTCATGGAAAAATTTTGGAAAGGGAGACCTCATTGGTTTTTGGGCTACCTGCACATGCAGCAAGCCTGGGGGCCACTAGGCTTCCCCATGTTCGTCAGTACATTATCTGTCTCTCTGAATCCCTGGGAGACCTTCACAGATAATATTTTAGAGTAACTAATTTGACACTATAAATCTGGCAAGGTACCAGATGCACAAACAGCATGTCTACACTGTAATTTTGGTCACAATAGCAGTCCCTGATGCACAAATAGTGTGAGTTGCACTGTAAGTCTGGGAGCATTTAGTAAGCTGTCAGATGCACAAACAGTGTGATTTATTGACTGTGGTGACAGAATAAGGTTCAGAAATTGCTGTTGATAAGTACATTGGTATCAGAAAGCAGAGGCAATAGAAACACCATGGAATAAAGATGGATTATTTAATCCAATGGGATATTTTCAGTGGTGTTCTTTAATTTTAATATCATTCCCTGACCTTCTTTCCCCCAAACATTCTACAGATGCAACAAAGAGAACAACCTGCGAACAGCAAAAGTGAGAAAAGAAAAAAAATAGAGGAAACAGAAGGAATACCATATACCCTTTTTTTTTTTTAATGTCCTAAATACCATATTTACCTAGATATACTCTGGTGCAGGTCACCTAGGAAATCAATATTGTTCAGAGTCCTTTAAATTGTTTAGAATCCCTTACATAGCTTACATAGCATACAATAATTTCATTAATTGAATTAATAATCACCTCTGCTGTATATTATTACCTAATTTGCTAAGCTTTAATAGGTCAAAATCAAAAAACATCAAGCTTTTAACTACAGGATATAAAAAAGGTAAAATATTTAAACATGTACAGCCAGCATTTATATATCTCTAAGGTAGATGCTGTATGTCAGATAACTATGAAATCTCTAAATATTGGTGGTGACTATACACCATGGTGTCCATACAGCAAATAGAGTCTGGAAAATGGCTCATGTCTTCTAAAAATGGCCATATAGGGCTCAATTAATTTGGTAAAGGTGAATCTGTAGTGACACTTGAGACAGAAGCTGGATATGTAGTAACATGATCAAGTTTGAGGCAATCTAGAAAAAGAATATATTTATATGGTAAATGTGAATGGGACTTCGAAGACATTGTCAGTCTTACCTGTTTAACACAGTCATGATACAGCAGGGGATCCTGTGGGTCTTTAACATACTACTTTGGGAGCTTAAACTCAGATAAATACCAGAATCTCAGGACATTAACTTTTGAGTATTCAGATATTGAAAGAAAGCATCTAATATGAAAGCTAGGTGCTTTCATGTCACCTACATATTTTGATCCTCTGTGGATCAATATCTTTAATTCTAATCTTAGACATTCTGAGGTCAGAAAAACTGAACCTACCAAACCAATTGATGAAAGTCATGGCAGAAAAGTAACAAAAGCTATTTTATGGATTGCATGAAATAATAAAAAGTAATTGAACAAGGTGAAAAATAGCATTACTTCTGTAGAATATAATATGCAGAATGAAAATAGAAATTGTGTTGGTTTTTTAATGATTACTTGTCTGAGCAGAGGAAGAGAAAAAGTTATCTTCCATGAAAAAAAAAAAAGGATTTTATTGGACTGATGACTAAATACCATGGTCAATATTTGCTAAAAATTTCAGAAATAAATTATCCGTTTAACTGTTTTAATGAAATTTACCTTTGATCTAACTAATGCTGTATAAATCAGAAACAGCAAATACACTAGAATTCAATATAAATATGAAAAGAGAATCAATTGGAATCAAAATTCCAGTCAATGTATTTTATAATATTTTCCTTTCCTCCTCTGCATATTGCTTAGTATCAACTTATGATCATATGCATTTAAGTCAAAATAGGCATACATAAAACACATTGAATAGCAACTAAAATATAGTTTATTTTTTAAAGTAATACCTCAAATGCCTGTTAACATTATGTAGTACATGAAATAATTCTAAACACTGTAGTCTACTATTTATGCTAAAAAATATAGTCCTTAAATTCCAAGAAAAAATGTTACTCACTGTGTAGGTGCAATAATATTATTTTACTGCTGTGAGAAACTTATCAACAAAATAGATGAGGAAAGAGAGAGGACAAGCAGACACAACTGGAAAACAGAAAACATTATGTTATTTTTCTGAGTTTTTTTGTCTTCTAGGCTAAATTACAAAGGAAAAATCCTATATATCAGGAAAAAAAACCAAAAAGAAATGTTAGTGTTACTAAATAGGAAGTGAAAATAGGAAGGGAAGAAGTCATGAAAAAGAGGAAACTAAAGAATAAATTTAAAAGAATTAACTAATACAATAAAAGAACACATTAATGTGGTAATGAAACAAGAACAACATTCTCTGCAGTTTCAGAAATGAATCATAGAATACCTGACTGTACTAGTGGTTTCATTCACTGGTCTGACTTATATTCATTGCTAAAACTGCCAATTTTTTAATTAGTATGTATCTTCAGACTGAGATACATAAGTTTATATTTATAACACAGGTATCTGCACCTGCATATCACCATGTTGTGTAATCACAGATGTCTGATGCCATTTCACGTGCCCAGGGTTGTATGAGACTTCGAAATGTGACAGATAGATTGCAGACTTTATAGATTAAGTTCCAGATTCCTCATATTTGTTCTATGTGTTTTTCAGTGTGAATTTCATCAGATATGTCATAGAATTGTAGAATCATAGGATAATGGAATCATAGAATTAAGTAATGGTTTAGGTGGGAAGGGATTTTTCAAGATATCTAGCTCCAACCCCAGTGTCATGGCCAGAGACATGTACTATATCAGGTTGCTCAAAGTCCCATCAAACCTGTCCTAGAATACTTCCAGTAATGAGTCAACTACAACTTTCCTGATATATGGTTTTTTCACATGCACTGTGAAACATGTAGACCGCAGGCATTGTGAAACTTTCCTCCTTATGTCCAATCTGTAGCTACTCTCTTCAGGTTCCAAACCATTCCCCCTTTTCCCGAACACTCCAGGCCTTTGGATAAAGTCTCTCATCTTTTTTTATAGGCCCTCTTTGCACATTAGAAAGCCACAGTAAGGTGTCTCTGGAGCTTTCTCTTTAGACAGAAAATCCCAACTATCTCAGCTGTTTTTCACAGGAGAGCTCTTCCAGCCCTATGATCATTTTCACAGTACCCCTCTGGACTGACAGGTCCATGTATTGCTTTTGCTGCGGAGCTCCAGAGCTGGGTGAAGTACCACAGCTGTGGTCTCAAAGAGCAAAGTGAGAAAAGGAGAATCATAGTTGGAGATTGCCCATACGCTTGTGCAGGACTTCATGCTTGGTCTGATGGAACTTCACGGGATTCTCATGGTCCCAGTCCTCAAGGCTGTCAAGACCCTTCCACATGATGCCCCCTCCCTCGAGCAAACCAGCTGACTGATCAGCTTGGTTCTTGCTATAAGCAAACTTCCTGAGGGTGTGCTCCATCCCACTGTTTATGCCCACTAAGTGGCCTGAATGCATTGGAAGCATTCAATCATTTTGACTATGTCTCTATTACCAGTTTAAAAAACCTTAGTTTAGATGCATTAGTTTAGCTGTAATCTTTTATAAATAGAGAATTTTAATTAGATATAGACTGTTGGGTTTTGGTTTTGGTTTTTTAAGTTGTTAAGGATGATGTGTTGACAGTGATGTGAAGAAATAATGAAGCATCATTAACCATTATTTAATGAAAACTCACTGTATTCTGTCCAGTCTTTTTCATTCTTCAGAACTCAGCAAAATTTTAATATTAATCTGAATTAAGTGTCTGTCGTCTATCAGTCCTATAAACCTGACTTTTCTGAAGTCTATTTGAATTAATATTTAAAATGCTTTATATTTATTTATTTATTCATTAATTCTCATAATTACCTGAATTGATCCAGAAATAACAGGTCTTTTTGATTGCTTTTGTTTTAAAGTCAGTCTCCATTAATCTGCCGTTTAGCTATCATGAGCTTAATTTTTTGAGTTACATGATAAAGCACTGAGGTATATATCTAGTCATTTGCATAAATTTAATAATGAAAGACATATATTTTAATTCATATGCTTAGTATGGACTTTTTATTTCAAAAATAAAGAACTTCTAAAAGAAGGATTTAACATATAAAAAAAATGGAACCCTAAAGCATTCATCTTTTCATTTATAAATAAAAGTCCCAAAACTAAACAACAACAAAAACAAAAAAAAAAAAAACAGGCTGAAAGCACAACCCCTGTCTTTAACAACAATTTTGTCAATTACTAATTTATAATTAGCCTGGCTGTACTGTACTGTAATTAGTATAATGATCTGCACTACTAAACTTGCCAAACAAACTCCCTCTTCATCATCTGTTACTTCTAACGATTTCCTAAAAGTTTACATGGAATATTAGCAGGCACATTTTTAACAGCTGAAACCTGTTCCCATAGTTTTCTTCTTTACTGAGTAGTATTTTACATGAAAACTATTCAATACCAGATAGAAAAATAGACTGATTAAAAATGTTTAAACAATTTGTATGATGTCTGTTGTACAAAGAAATATAGATGAGTAACATTTTTCTACTTTTTAAAATTCTGCTGACATTGAGGTTAATGGGATTTCTTGGTTAAGGCCAGAAGAAAATGGTAATACAAAGATTGCAGAATAGCATTGAATTGCTATGCATTTCAAAAGCTTTTCATTGCAGTATATAAATGTGGTGATGTCTCCACAAATATTATAGCACATATAGTTTGGTACTGAAAAAAACCAGTATCAGGCATTGCATTTTCATATAGAACTTTACAGATGAAATATGAATGGGTTTTGCATGTATTTAAAAGCTCAGAAACTTCAGTTAAATTTATAAAAAGGGGGTTGGTTTTGTTTTGATTTGATTTATTTACTTCCATGGAATCAGCAACACTGAAAGAATCCACATTTCCAGGTTCACTGCTAAACTATGTTCCTAAGAGCCACATCTCCATCTCTTTAAAATACTTCCAGGGGTGGTGACTCAACCGCTTGCATGAGCAGCTTGTTCAAATGCTTGACAGTCCCTCTGATAAAGAACTTTTCCCTAATACCCAATCTAAACCTCCTCTGATGCAAGTTGAAGCCTTTTCTTCTTGTTCTGACAGTTTCAACCTGAGAGACTGATCCCCACTTCGCTACACACTTCTCTCAGGTAGTTGTAAGAAGATCTCCCCTCAGCCTCCTTTTCTCCCAACTAAACAGCCCCAGCTCCCTCAGTTGCTCCTCATTAGACTTATGCTCCAGATCAGCTCTGATGCCTTTCTCTGGACATGCTCCAGCACCTCAGTATCATTCTTGAAGTGAAGATCCCAGAACTTAACATGGGACTCAAGATGCAGCCTCACCTGTGCTGAGTACAAGGGGACAATCACTGCCCTCCTGGCCACACTATTTCTGATACAGGCCAGGAGGCCACTGGCTTTCTTGGACACCTGGGCACACTCTGGCTCATATTCAGGTGTCTAACACCCACAAGATCCTTTATACAGGGCAGCTTTCCAGCCACCCTTCCCCCAGCCTGTAGCACTGCATGAGGTTGTGAGCTAAGTGCAGGACCTGACACTTTACCTTGTTGAACCTCATGGAATTGGTCCCTGCCCATCAATCCAGTCTGTCCATACCCCTTTGCAGACACTTCCTACCATCAAGAACATCAACATTCCCACCCAACCTGTTTCTACCTGCAAAATGAGGGTGCACTCAATTCTCTCATCTAGATTATTGGTAAAGTTATTAAATTTGTCTGGTCCCAATACCAGAGGAATACCACCAGTGACTATCTGTCAACTGGATTAACTTCATTGACCACCACTCTCTGGGCTCAGCAGACCAGACAATTTGTTAAGCAGTGAAGAATCCACCTGTCCATGCCATGGGCAGCCAGTTTCTCCTGTGTTTCTCCTGTGGAAAATGGTATCAAAAACTTTCAGCAGTCTAGGTAGACAACTTCCACAGTGGCACTCAAGATGATCTACTCCCATAACCTTCTAGAGAGGTCAGATGGACAGGCATGTTCACTAGATACTCCTTCCAGAACTTACTGCAGATGAGTCTCACATTTGTTAACCTCCAGAACACCAGGATCTTCCTGGTTAACCAGAACTGCTGGTAAATCATGGAAAGTGGCTCGGTGAGTTCTTCCACCAGCTCCATCAGTATCCTTGGGTGGATCCTGTCTGATCCCATAAGCTTGTGAATGTCCAAAAAGTGTAGAAGGTCACTGACCATTTCCCTTGGATTATGGGGGGCTTCCTTCTGCTTCCCATTCCTGTCATCCAATTCAGGGGGCTGGGTTACCCAAAAACAATTGATCTTAGTACTAAAGAGGGAGGCAAAGAAATTAAGCACCTCTGTCTTTTCCCCATCCTTTGTCTTTATGTTTCTCACAGCACCCAATAAAGAATGGAGATTGTCCATAAACCTCCTTTATTTGTTAATATACCTAGAGAAAATTATTTTATTGTCTTTTATGGTAGTACTCAGATTGAGTTCTAGTTGAGCTTTGGCTCTTCTAATTTTTTCCAGGCATAGCCTCACTTATAGTACTCCTGAGTTGTGTCCTCCTTATTCCAAAGTTCATAAAGTCTCCTTTTTCCCTGAGCTCGAACAAAATTTGTTCAACCAGACTGATCTTTTCAAATGGTTCCTATTTTGGCACACTGGGACAGCCTGCTGCTGCTGCTGTATTAAGGATCATTTTTATTCTGATTAGTAGATTTAGCAGTAATATATATTTATATGGGGTTTTTTTAGAAGACGTTGAGCATATAATTTTACTAAGAGATAAGCATATAGGTGAATGCAGAAATTAAACCACCTTCTGATGTAGTTGGTATTTCTTCACCTTTCTTCAGGTTTCTGTCTTGACACAGAACTCTGGTGCTAGCTGGGTTTTTTTTTGTATAGCATTATTCTTATACTTAAATTCTTCACTTTAAATGCAATCTGTAAGTTCACTCAAAAGATGGATAGCAAGATTTTTTGTTCATCAATAAAATTCTAGACACACACTCTATCGGCAGATTCGTAGCAGATTGAGGAAAATTTGTTTACCCTTAAGGTGCAATGAAGGAGCAATGGAGATGCCTAAATATCATTGGCTAGTGGCATTGTAGATGATGCAAGATACGCAACCAAAGCTTAGGGCTGGAGAGTGAGACACAGGACTGTGGAACACTCTGATTTTTCTGGAGCTCAGTGCGAGTTAGGATATCCCAGAGTATCTTAACTGTCACTTTATACTTAGTCCCCTGAATTCCTCTCCTAGACTGTTTGTCTATGGTTTAGAGGCAGTAGGTTTCTTGTTTCATTTGAACATTGAGAGTCAAAGGTGACTTGAAAAAATTATGTGTACATTATATTTCTACTTCCCATCTTGTGAGCCTTTGATAGCAGCTAGCAGTAAACAGGTATAAATGAGTTTTTAATGCTGCAGTTGGCAACACCTGACCCTTCAGATGGTTGTATAATATGCTTTCATATAATCTCTTTAGGGCTATGGTTTAAAAAGGAGGTTTACCATGGCCTGATAGCAACTTGTGATTTATAAATTTCTCTGAACAGGATCTCTGAACAAGGAAATTGGATGTCATTATGAAGCAGCTGTTTTTAGCAGGGCTGACCTAGGTCAGAGTGGCTTCAGAGTGTTAATGATTATGTTTGCCTGTCTCGAGTAAATTGCTTGTGAATGACTTTGAGAGGCAAGATTGCTTTAAAATAGATACCGTTGATAACATACTGGAAGTTGTTTGCATGTTTGCTGATCACAAATCATAGGAGGTGTTTAATATAATTCCTGACTGAACACAAAGAAGCAAATAATGAAGATAAAACTATGAAGCACAAAAATCTTTCCTTTTTTGTCTGCATTTTGTAGGGAAAAATACTATCAATTGTCTTGAGACTACCTTTGAGTATTAGACTACTTTATAGCTGAATGTCTAAATAAAAAAACGAATATATGATAGCCTTTTCTGATGCAGCAGTCAAAAACATATGAGAGTATTTTTCTTTATGTCAAAGCTTTCATTTCTGACAAGAGTGTCATATTTTCCAATATGTAACTTCTATCAGAGAGCAATTTTAAGTATAAAAAATCTAGATTTACACAAAACAAATGGGATTATTTTGGTTGAACATGAATAATTATTTCTATTCTATTTCTTCCAAAATGACATCTAAAATCCTTCTCAATATTTCATCTGTGGATAATTAGAGAGATATACACTGTTCCTGCAAGTCTGTAGAAATTACAGCTTTCTAACTATCAAGTCACTGTTGCTTTTATGAGAGGGGTGGAAGTTGAGATTGATGCCTTTTCCTGGTGTTAGGAAATAAAAGCTCAGACACGGTTAGAGGGTTGGGGGTTGTTTACCTCAGTATTTTAATAGGATCCCATTCGATGCTTCTGCCGTCCAGGTGGAACGCGTCGCAAAAGCCCTGTTCCCCCAGTCGAGTGTACAATTAAAGATCTTACACATTAGCATGTCTAACTAGAGGGCCCAATAAGGGGCTAGGGTGGGCTAACTTCTAGTTTACAGAATATGTCCTGCTAGGGGACCTTGAGTGCTTACGACAAGAGAATGTTTGGTTTCTTATATCTACATAGTTTCTAGGGTGTTTAGTCTCCTGGCCGAATGGACACCAAGAAACCAGGCTAAAGTATCATACCTAAAGCATCACAAGTATGCATGCTAATACTTGTGAATATAGTGAACTGTGTAAGAGGTATTTAAGAGAAAAGGCAAAAAAATCCTTCAGGTATCAAGATCACCAGGGGATCTCAGAACGACACTGAATTTCCATGGGAACTCATGGTTTTGCAGCATTACCATGTCTTCAGTTATTTCTGAATTCTTGAGCTTACATGCATTTCTACACTGAATGCTTAATTGAACTAACATTTGGAAACTAAAATGCCAGCAAGATACTATGAAAATACCGTATATTGTGTATTTTATACTCATACTGTGGCTTTGGCTAAATCTGGACTTTCCACTGCAAATTTTTCAGCATTTGTTCCCTAAGCAAGAATCTACATTAAACTGAAACAAAACAGTTGCTTTAATTTAATCTGATCTCTCTTCTATTATCTAATCAGAATAATGCAGCTTTATGTTGTGCAAAAACTGGCAAACTTTTTTCCAGGAAAATTTATGGAACTCTCTGTTTTCAATACTGGGCCAGAGTTTTGTGTGCCTGATATTATTAGCATGCTTTCCAACAAATCCTGCTGAAACCTTCTGCCACAAACAAAATGAGATGTTACTTGTCCCAAATAATAGGCTCCAAATTCTACTTATTTCATTTTTATGCTTGCAAAAGTTGGTTCCAATAAGTGAATAAATCGTTTTACTTTCTTCAAGCTTTGTCTCATAAAAGTATGTCTAAACTGCATTATGTGTAAAATTGCTTGAGCTGATCTAGCTGCAATTACTGTTAGTTCAACAGTGGGCAAATATTCACATAGAGAATATAAGGGCTTGAACCAAATCTCTTCAAAAAAGAAGTTTTCATCAGGCCCCCAAAAGGTTGTAGTTGAGGCATTACCTAAAGGATTTAAAGTAAATTCATGTTCAGCTAAACATTACTGTCTAAATTGCTAATTACTATTCTTTTTATCTCGTGTTCTTTCTTTAGCTTACCTTTTCCTCAATGACAGTTATACATGATTACACCTTCTCTCTCAAGGTATGTGGGTCTCTCTTTACTAGTATTGTCATTTCTAAATAAATACTCTAAATAATAATTTCAAATAGATTTTTTGATATTTATGCTCCTCTTCACAATGTACATGTCATAAGACTCAAGAGGAAAAGCATGAAGCAATCAGAGTTACATGCAAAGTCTTGTATTTATGTCCAACAAAGCATTTATCTTCATCTCTGTTTTCGACAGCTGGCAGGAGGCAGTGCTTCATATGGAATGGTTACCACTGTCCTTTAGGAAGGGTCTCCTTTATTCTTCATCATGAAAGTTTCCAAGCCAAAGCTTGTTTTGATTTTCATTGCATTTATTCTGTCATGGCAGAATGGTTTCATTTTATTTTTATTCTTTATTTGTCATATTTTTTAGCAGTTGTTGCAAAGAAGCAAGAGAACATATTATAGTATACACTATCCTTCTCTTCTACCTTTGCTTCAGTAGGAGGGCAGTATAGAGTTTCAAAACTAATTGAATGTAATGCAGTTTTCAAAATGGCAGGCAAATAAATGTTGGCAAGAGCTTGCAAAGATATGGAGCAAAGAGAATATAGAATTATATTCTTCTTTGGCTCTATTTCTGTACTTTCCTAAAGAACATTTGGGCTGTATAAAGGCTCCTATATCTCACAAGACCATGCACTGTTACCCTAACATCATAAATAAACTTTGATTTTATTTTTCCTTAATATTCAAAAATATTGAACCTAAAGTCTCACATCATTACTGAAAAGGTTTTCAATATTTTTATTTAAGCACTTTCACTTTCTAAAAACTGTATTTTTACATTTTCCATGTTACTTCCCATGCTACTGAAAGAGAATGGTTCATATTCTGTCTATGTTCTAAACTATGAAGAATAAAACACTATACTGTCACATAATAGCAATTTACATACCCAAATTTTGTCACTATTGTTAATGGAACTACTTTCAAAATAAAAGAAGCCATTGTTGACCTTTAGTGATGAAATATTTTTAGCATATAAGACAGAAATATCCACTTGCGATAAGCCTCCTTGCAGGAAAATACAGAGCCCTCCATCACATGCATGAATGACATCCAAGGCAGGGTCACTGATCTGTCTTTCTCTCATTCACAGGTCTGCTCTGAAGACACACCATTAGTAAGTCTTGTCCAAAGTTTAATTGTCACACTCTTGTCCAGTGTTTGTCATTAACCTAAAACTGATTTTGATCAGAGATAATGAATGCAATGGTTTCTTAAGGAAAAAAACCCAGTATTAATGAGAATTTATGAAACAATTGGAAGTACTGAAATGCTGTCATTCTTTCTCAGTTTGTTTTATTATTTCTGAATCATTTAATATACGTATATATTATGAAAATTCAATGTCACACAAAGTCCATTGTTTTCCATTGCCTTATAGATGCCACATAACAGTTTCTGTCATATAACTGCATAAAATCAAGATGTAAAATTACTAAGCATTTAGTTGTGGGTTTGGTGGGTGGGGTTTTTTTGTTTTTTTGGGTGGGTTTCTTTGGTTTTGGGTTTTTTTGTTTGGTTGGGTTTTTTGGGTTTTTTTCTTTTTCTTTTTAATTAACTGTCAATAAATTAGCCTTTTACTGGGTCATGGACAATTAAGAAACACTTTCTAGGAACTTTCATTTTAAGAAGGAAAGACTGTCAAGAAAAGAGCACATCATGTCTTTTTGATCAAAAAGCAGTTTTTTGCAAACTGAGCCAAATTGTCCATCTGCTTGTACCTTGAATTAATTCAGAATCCTTTGTTTATGAAAGCACAAGCTGTTGCTATAGGAAGTGTGGCATTGCCACGTACTTTTCGTTTCAGTATCACTGAAGATTCAAGCAGGAGGAAAAGGTGGGCTAAAACGGCGAAATTTCTTCAGCATTATTACCATCATATTTATTAACACAGATCTCTATAAACTGCAGATGTAAATAAGTAAATGATACAGGACAATATAAATCATGCATATGAGATTTTGCTTCCCATGGGAATATAGTAGTTAAAAACTGGAAAGGCACTGGTGGTGAAGCAATAGATTCCTTCTATTGCCATTGTATACATTAATATTCCATTTTTACACTGTTATTTTAAATGCAATTTGATGAATGTCATACAAACAGGAATTTCCTCTAGTATGTATATCAAAATCATGTTTGGATTTTCAGAGTGGAGAGGTTGGCCTAGTGATACCTGGGATAAAACTGTCTTAAATTGCTCTACCATCACCCTGTCAATTATAGCACTTAAGCCTCTGTGTGCCTCCACATAGATTTTAATGCCTCATAACTATTGACATGTATCCAGACTTTTTAATCAAAATGCTTTCATGAAATTGCAAAATCTATTATTTGATTATTTGATTAGTTAAGAAGGAAGGTCAACAAAATACAATGACAGAGTTTCAAAAGTGATGAAGGTATTTTCCTTTTTTATTTCTTAGCTTCAGAAATCTTGAGGTACCTTTCAAAGATTTAATTCAAGCTTAACAGGAGATGGTGTAATATTTTTTTGCATAGGTACTTCATATTTGTCAGAACTTTTCTTTGTTACATCTCAATTCGATGTCAGTTTTTGCAGCTGCCTCCACCCTGTTTGTCATATGATTCATTCAGCCCAGAGAGTTATAAAAACAAGAGACAGAGAGACTTCAGGAACAATATTAATCTTGATTTGTTTGTGCTGTACACTACATCTCTAAATAAAGTCTTGATTATTTCAAGACCCTGTTGCATTTGGATTGAGAGAGCAATTAATGATTTCAGCCTAATGTCAGTACACTGCAACACAACAAAGAATCACAGAATGGAATCCACCCAATGGTTTATATGTCACATTGATGCTGTTTGAGTTTTGCCTTTTTTTCTTTTATATGTTCCCTGCACTCTTTGCACATATATTTGTAGCTCTGTAGCCTATTGTACTAGTAGCTAATTTTCTCAGTACTTTTCCACGGCCTTTCCCCAAGCAGAAAGACAAAAAAATTCCAGAGCTCCAAGCCCTGGGGGTACAAGGCCCTGTCCTATCTCAGGACTCCTTCCTGGGAGCCAAGGACGAGAACAACCCTTCCAGATACATTTTCATAAACAAAGTAGAGCCAGTGCTGAGGGGGGGGCTCCAGAGAAGGGGCTGGACCTGGGGGGGAATTGCATCACCACTTGTCCTCCTGATTGGTGATTTCTATCAACTATGCTAATTTCCTAAAATCCATAAATATGTACTCACCCCTGAAGGGGGTGGGCTCTTGTGGACCACTTTCTACGACTGCCTCTGAAGGCCTTCAAAATAAAGATCCCATTTTATATTACCTCCTTACTAAAATTATCTCGAGTTTCTTTTCGAGTTTGGGGAAAAGGCAGTAGCATCACTCTAGCCTAACATTTTAGACCACTTTATCCAGTTAACTGTTGTTACTTGCATTGCTATTATGTTCTGGTCTACACATTGTTTTAAGTCTGAAAAATTGCTAAGAGCTCTCCTATACTTTTTTGTTTCTTCCCTGCACATGTCTAAAGTACTTTTGTGTAGCCCCAATTATTTATGCTTTGTAGTGCTATTCTGCCTGTAAGGACCAGTGGAGCATGCAGTTTCTCTTCTTTTTGCCTGGAGAATATTTCAAACTTTTGTCTAATCACATGCTCTGTGCACATATTTTGAAGTGTAGGGAAAATTGAGCTCATTGACCTAATTTCAAATACATTAAAATACATCAGTGATGACCGAGGAAGTTGCTAGCTGCACTGGTTTGTAAATTGTCTGCTATTAAGATGTGTGACTACCAATTGCGGAAAATGAAATAAAGTTTTTAACCATTTTTGGTTTTAATTTAGCCAGTGTAAGGCAATACACAAAAAATTGTTGTATTAGCTTTGTGAAGAAAGAAACCCCCAATTTTTTAATCATGAAATGTTAGACTGAAATACCATCTGTAGGCTTCAGCCTTTAATAGAGGAGACAGCGATGACTTACGTACAAATATTATGGTAATTGGAATGTTAATAGATGCATTACAAAGGCAAGAAATTACAATTTAATTGGCTTTTTACTACTCTTTTACTACATTTTAATGGAAAAATCATATTTGTGAAAACAGAATAAAATTAAATATGCTTCTGACATACTTTCAATAATTTAAACTTGCATTTAATATATGAATTTAAAAGACATTTAGGGAAAAATCCAATTACAACTGTAAGAATCTAGAAATTATTTACCTGTCTTGAATAGTGAAAAAAAGAATTTTCTGCCAGTATCCAAAATGCACTATAAAATGCATTTATTGAGCAGAAAAGCTCCAGCTGCAAATTCTGCCTTTCACTAAGCTAAATGGAGACCATGGATTTGTCTGACCAGATTAATATATCTAAAATACAGGTTCTTATATTTCGACTTGTCACCTAAGTAATTTAAGCCAGCTTTTCCACAGATAGTTCTGAATTACATGAATGTAAATTCTGAATGTTCATTTCAGACATCTATAGTGCTCTTGGTCTTTGCACTCACTAAAGCAGTGGCGTTGAAAATGATTTAATGTAATTAAAGCGAGCATCTTAATTCACATAGTCATCTAGCTTTCTTTGGACATTTTCATATTCAAGTGCTGGATTGTGCAGCTTAAATATCAAAGGATTTTGTGGACATTTTCTTGTTATGGTTTTGTCTCTACTAGTTTGGGTTTTTTTCTATTTATAAGACAGTTTGCATTGGAGTTGTTCCCTCAGGAAACAACCAACCCTAGGAGCTGACCATCTTCCTTTGAACTGAATAAATGAGCAAACCTAGGCAAGTTAAATAGAAACAGATTAGGACAAT
Source organism: Drymodes brunneopygia (assembly GCA_013400955.1). Classification (NCBI taxonomy): domain Eukaryota; kingdom Metazoa; phylum Chordata; class Aves; order Passeriformes; family Petroicidae; genus Drymodes; species Drymodes brunneopygia. The sequence goes on from VZTZ01034628.1 coordinate 368,884, forward strand.
ATCATGTATTACAACAGAAAATCTTATTGAATAATCTCTTTGCTCCTCTTCACTCTTAAATGAAAGAGAGAGTTATTAAGAACATCAGTGTATCAGTATGTTTAAGAAATTTTACAAGTACAATGAATTACAATCAAATGTAATTGAAGAATACAGTTCGCATATCATTGCATATAAAATATATCTAAATTTTANATTAGACATATTATACATATATATGTCATAAACTATTTATACCTATGTATGATACATATTATTTATAAATTAAATTAAATGAAAGAATTTTGCCTGGGGATGGTTTATCCTGGCTCTGTTTTTCTTTGGGGATTTTTGGTTTGGCAATTTTCTTTCTGTATTAAGCTGTCTTTATTTCCACCCTTGACTTTTCACACTTTTTTATCCTTCTGATTCTCTCCTTCATTCCGGGGCTTAGGTGAGAGCAAGCTGCTGTGTGGTGCTTAGCTGATGACCACAACACCAATACATCCTTAAGACATTTTGATGTAAAAGCATTATCAGAAAGAAATTACTAAGTTTTGTGTGGTAATACCCAGAAAACTCTTTTTCCTCCAGGGGAAAAAATAAATAATGAGCACATGAATTGCTCATGACCATAGATGTTATCTTACTGTTTCCACAATACACTTTGTTTGTGGAGTTACGTATCTTAAATTGCTGAACCTTTATTACAACACTTTGCCTCCAGATTACTGACACAGCTGCAGCCCAAAATGGTACTGAATAGAAGCTGTCATCATCTGACACCTCTTCAATAACATCTGTGGAACAAGGTAGGACTAATCACTACCAGCTCCTTCACTGGATGTCATTCCCTATAAATTTCCATCATACATTAGGAACTGGAAATATGCTTACCTTGCTTATCTTATTGATCTTTTTTTTATTTTTCATTCTTATTTTTAGATGGAAGGACAACTGACTTCACCTTAATGAATAGAGTGTTTTTGATTTAATGATGGGGGAAGAAACCACAGAAAGCTGAGAAAGAAAATGTCAATGAGTGTGAAATAATTTTGGTGCAGTACAATGTGGATGTTTATGATTAGAAGTGTTTTTTGATTCTTCAGCCCTTCCCAAGAAATGTCAGCCTTGCAGAATTAATGTTTGGATTTATGCAGAAAATAACCTACTTTTAACTTTTCTATTATAAAATTAAATTACCCTGCTTGGTAGCATATTTATAGAGTATCATATGTCTGCATTTGCCTGTATAACAACTTATTGCACCTGCTAAAGAGCAGACTTCCTTCACACAGTGCATAAATACCATAAGATCTTCACTGTAGACAGGATGGATACAATTGCATTGCTACATTCACAAATAGGCAATGTAATCTCTTCGTTCAACTATGTTACTTCAAGACTGTCCACAGATCCATGTATCTTTGGCCATCAAAGACAATTTTTGCCAGGTAAGACGTAAAACCCCCATCATCGGTTCTAATCTATTTTCAGGCAGATGAAATATCTACAAATATTTGAGCTCCCACATGCTTAGTGGATATTTACTTGATAGCACAGAAGGAAATTAGAAAGAAATGCTTGTCAGGGGTTTGGTCCAGCACAGATGCCACCCACAGGCCACGTGCCAGGATATCTGTAGGCAGTGGGCCCCTGTGCTGCTGCTGTAGCCACACACAGCACCCAGCAGCAATGGACTTCCATGAGTGAGAAATGTGAGAGCTGTGACTGCTATTGCTGAGTACTGATTTGGCATTATTGCTTTATTAATTTTAATTAACAAAATACATAGGTTGCATCAAATAAGGGTTTATTAATTCCTTAACACAGATTTTCCTTTCTATATCTAAACTAACTGATCCACTGTCCCAAAATCTTGTGGTAACAGTTGAACTGCAATGTATTTTCTGGGCAGAAGACACTGAAGGTTTTCAGAGCCATGAATCAGCAGTCAGGTTTCAGTGCCATGATTACTTCTCTGAAAAATTGGTGCCACATAAGGCTTTCCCTTGTGATATGGTTCACCTCACTTTGTAGTCTCTAAATGTTAAAGGTTTTATATTTTTTAACTAGTTTTGACACATGAATTATCAAAAGAAAGAGAAAGCTTATCAGATGTTTCCCTAGTATTAATATAGGTCTGAAATATTTTACAGAACATAATCTTCTAGCTCATATTTGGATTCCACAAGGTATCTGAAGCATCTTATGGGCCTGGCAGGTATGACATGGGACTTCAAGGAGACTTGCACAGGTACAGAGTGACAGCTGAAATAGAATATTAGATTGGAATGTTGATTGGAAGGGACTTTTGGAGGCCATCAAGTCTGACACTAACCTCAAAGTGCAACTATTGCCAAAACTGAATGAGAGAAGACACAGCTTCTATGGGTATTCTGTATTAGTCCTGTGTGGTTTTTTTTCCCCTCATACCCAGTTTGAACCTCTTAGCCGTAGTTTGTCACTATTATCTCTTATATGGTGTCTGGCTGGAAGATAGATAATTCCTCATCCTGCACAAAGGAGTCAGCAGTCATTGAGGCTCATTGCTCACTATTCACAGCATCAGCTCCATATACTGGACCCTGAACTTCTTTTCCAAGTGAACAGCTGCAGATACTAGAGCATTTTTCCTACTGCCAACAATTTTCATTTTCTCTTTTCCAGGGAACCTTTGCCTTCCTATGGTCCTTAGCCTTGGCCATGCTAGCTCATCTACAGGCAGTGGATGATAGATCTTCCTTCTGCAGGTTCTCTGTGAAGATCCTTTTAAACTCTTACTTTTCATTCCTCATCAGGCAAAGCCTATATCTGCCTTTCTGCATTTCATCAAATCTAACTTGGACGAACTATATTCCAAGATTTTTGGAAGGTATTAAACTAAAATTTCCAACATGATATTCAGATTAAGACATACTTTTTTCAAAATTTTCAGTGTTTTCTTTTCTATTGAGATTCCAAAATGCAAACTTTTCCTTTGAATCATGCACCAAAATCATATAACAGTTTAGGCAGAGTTTTTAGGAATAAGAATGCTTACTGTCAGTAATTGAAAGCATGATGCTGAGGCTTAGGCTTCTAGTTAAAAATTACAAGAATCTGAGACTCATTTCCCAAATACCATAAGAGGGTTCCAAAAGCAATTATGACCCCCAAGATGGTTATGGTTATTTTTATGTTTGTGACAACATTTTGTATCATTGATCAATACCTCCATCTTTTCATTTTTCTTGTGTAGCAGTAGATACTGAATTAGGCTTTCTATGAGCAAGGCAAAGAATTGCAACGACTATTCTGAAACTTGAAAATATTAGCCTGATGCCTCAGGGACATCATATTGAGCTAGTTCTCATTAGTTGCAGGACTGCCAACAATCTAGCAGCTTTGTGAATGCTAGCCAATAACAGCAGTGAATTCTGCCAGGTAATGTGACAAATCGAGTTATATTTTTGTAAGCAGCCTTGATTCCTAACTAAGATTGAGGAACTCTACAGATCCCCATCAAACTACATAAAAAAATATGAAACTTTGTGACCTTGATCTAAATTACTCTGAAATTAAGGGTGCCTCTTTTTAGTTTTGGTTTGGTTTGGTTTGGTTTTTTGCTTGGTTTAGTTGCTGTTGGCTTTTTTGTTTTTTGGGTTTTGGGTTTTTTTTAAATTTGTGTTCTATCTTTGGTTTACTATAGTGATTTTCTGAAAAACAAAACAAAAAACCTCCCTCTTGGTTGATCCTATGTCCTATTTATACTGTTCTAGATTATGACATTTGGATTCATTCCAGCTTGAGGGGAGAGAGAAGGACCATGTGTATTCCTGTATTCTGAATGATATTCTATTCACAGTCAAATAAGTCAATGACTGAGAAATTTCTTTTCAAAAGCACTGAGCTCCAAGTATGATGTCCTGACACAGATAACCAATATCTTTGGTTGTTCCTAGACAGCTACGTTCAGGAAACATTGGCTTATATATGTCTTATATATGTCTTTTTCTAATTAAAAGACATTATAGGTATTTTATTGACGAGGAAGTGGACACATCCTTCAGAACTGATTAATTCCTTGATATTTTTGTCCTCTTGTCACAGTGAGTGAAGATTTATGTAGACATGTGACTATCTTGTGCCACTTTTTTACCCTGACAAGGTAGAAAATGACTTTTGCTATAACGAGTTCAGTTTTCATGCATGATGGATTGGACTTCTCCGATGGAAGCTATATCTGGTTTTGATCTTCTCAAGGTAAAAGAGTCAGACTCTTTGCCCTTGAGTGATTTTCAGTACAACAAAACCTTTCTATACTAACTAGAAACTGAAGCAGAACTTTGTCAGAAAGCACTAAAACCATTCATTAGAGGATGCAAAGGTGGAGAAGAGAAATAAAAACTCGAATAATGAGCAGAAAAAAATGAATCTGTGTCATCACTGCACTATCAGAATAGAAGAATGATACTAAATGAAAATAGTTTTCTAAATTATGTATAATACGAGAAATAAGAACAGAATAAAAATACATGCCAAAGGTAGTAGAAAAGAGAATTTTCTCTACAAAAATAATGAAAATATACATTTAATAAATGCAAGTTGAAAAACAAATGCAAATTCCAAGTCAAGCACATTTACAAATAAATGAAAAAGTGGCTCATTCATTCACATTCTGAAGCAATTTATGACTAGTCTTATAGAAAGGAATAACTAGGGAGCCTAGGGAACTACAGATTAGTTAATTTTGCACTTACACTATTTATTGTTTTCTATATAAATAATGAGTGACAAAGAGGAAGGAGAGGACACCTTTTTAAATACTTACCTTTTGTACTCTCTCTATTGTAGTGGTATTTGAATGCAGACTCTGGTTCGTACCTAATCTGTAAAGAAGCAGACCATATGCCATTGATTTCTTTTTCTTTTCTGTCTTGACATTCACTAAAGTCCCTGATGAAAAACTAAGGAAGAAAAATGAGTATCCAAAGGGAAAGAAGTTCACTAAACTAGCTGACAAAAAAAAAACAACAAAAAAACCAAACCTCAAAATACTATTAACCACTGCAATGATTGGAAAAGCCCAATGAGAAATGAGATACGTTCACCCTAAGAGATAAGTGATAGCACTATCAAAGAGCTTTGCTGAAATGAATGAATTAGAAGAGGTCTGAATCTATTCCACATAAGATTGCTAATAACAATGAAAATGAGGAATATTGATACCTGTGATATCACTAATCAAAAAGATTGGGAAAATGTAGAAGTTCTTCTGTTTGTTTTGATAGAAAATTTAATCCTAACACCAAATAATTACTTCTTATCTTTTTTTAAAAGGGAGCAAAAAATTGACTGAAACTGATAGTATCAGAATGGGTGACTGGAACATAGTGATCTCATAGAGATGCCTTGTTGATGTCCTAGTTGATATCACTAAGTTTTTGTGCTATATTGTGAACACAGATGAGATCGTTAAATTGAAGTTCAGCATGACCTATAATCCCCTTGTAGTGCTACTTTAATCTTCCCATAGTTAATTGTGTAATTAGTATCTTTTGAGAAAACATTATGTCTGTATAATTCTAAGCTTTTTTTACTGCAAAACGTTTCCTACTGCTTACTTTAGGAATAACAATTGTTATTTCATAAGTTTAATAATAATTTGGTTTTCTCTGTATTAGTAGGATCATTTTCAGATATTTGTGGCCTAAAATAACTATTTTAAGTTTATCCCTGCTCAGTATGTCAATGTTATTTTGTACCTGACGTGCTATGCTGTCCTGTTGATGTTTTAATCGATTTTCTTGAGATTTTTAAATAAATATACTTGCATCAGGACAATAATTGTACTAGATGATACATTTGCCTTATAATAAGACTATATTTTTTTAATTATTATTTTTGGTAGTAGGCTATATCATCTTCCTTTAGATTGCCATGTTCAATTCCTAATCAAATCATGACAGTGATGCAATTTACGTGTACAGAAAAATCCACTTAAAGTTAAAAATGTTTATACTAGATCATAGGTAGTTTGAACTTTGTGATTATTACAAAAGTAAAAATAAAAGCAAACTGATTTTCAAAATGTAATTGTTTTTCTATATCTCGAAACCTTTCTTGGTTCAGACAGAACTGAGCTCATAGATCTTTGTGATACTTTCATATTTTTTAAAGAAAAGAATTTAAGATACAAAGATAGAAATTCAATAAAAAGAATTTATCTGTGCAATGACAAGTCAAATGCTGGAAAAGAATTTAACGATTTTTCTTCTTTCATTATGGAATTTTCTTTTTTTGGAGATGTTTAATATTCTCCTTTGGATTTCTCAAGCCAAATCGATCTTCTACATGGGAGAAACTCCCAGACACATGATATCTTCCACAAGTTCTACACCTGTGGGACTCCAGAGGTACATATGAATATCTTGCGCAGAGAAAATACTATTTTGCTTTATCAGATAATCAGTTAATGTGGAATTTTGATCTAAAAGATAGAATAAATGATGAAATGCAATCAAAACTGGAAATCTGGCAAAGCAACAACTTGTACAGACAAATGCAGATAAGTGTTGGACTAAATTAAAGCTGTTTAATTCAGTTCAGAAAAGAAATTGCTATTTCTCAGATTTTTCTGGGCAGAAATTAAAATATTATTTTGGTCATCCAAGTGGATGATAATAATAATAGCAATAATAATAATAATAATAATAATAATAATAATAATAATAATAATAATGAAGGATTCATGGCCTTCCTCTGGACTTGCTCCAACAGTCTATGTCCTTCCTGTGCTCGGGACCCTAGAGCTGTCCAGTACTCTGGGTAGGACCATAACTCATGTCAACTCATGCCATCATCTACTTTCATTTTAATAACATGATAGCATTACAAACAGGCAGAGAACTCTAGTGTGTTTTGTATCATTATAATTAACTCCAAGTTTATTAAAAATTTGCATAGTTCTAGACACCTGTGTTTAAGTTGAATAAAGATCCACCGATGGTATTGACAAAATTTCTGTTGACCATTAGGGGAAATCTTGTGAACAGCTGGGGATCCACTTGGTTTCCTAAGGGTAATTACCTGCTGCCTTTTCAGATACCCTAATGTAATCCAACCAAACACAGCTGAGTGTTATATCTCTCATCCTCTCTTAGCTATCACTAGATATCTCAAATGTTGTACCACTCAGGCCCTCTGTTGTCTGTGACTGTATCTGAATTTTACCCTTATTACCAAAACTTTTTACACCATGGGATTTTTATATATTAAAACATGGCTTTGACAGAGTTTCCCTGCAGTTTTTGATTATTCACGGTGTTCTATCTGGAATGCATAGGGGCTTTCATGAAGTAACTGTACCACAGTGGGTGCAAACCTCAATCTGTCTTGAGCCTAAAGGAAGGGGCTGCTGATGTCACGCTGTAGTCATCCTCCCGTAGTTATACCTTCCTGCAAAGGAGAAATTAAAATCCAATAATTAATTTTGCTGAGTCTCTGCTCTGAGATTATATACACTGTACACCATTTGAATTCATTTTTTTCTACATATTTTGAAATTAAAACCTGTATCCCAGTACTTTAAAAAATTATGTTTTGAACTTCCAGGTCATCTTGCATGTTAAAGCCTGAATGCGTATATGTGGCTTTCATAAGCATTAGTTCAGATTGCTTTTATGAAAAACAAACATATAAAACTTTCTTTCGTAATCATCATCATCATCATCATCAACAATAACAAAATGCTATGACTGTACAACAGTGATATGCATTCTAATTGAAAAAAATCTCTTCCTGAGATTTTTCAAGGACATCATTACAGCTTCTTCCTGAATCCCACAAAATGAAAGGTGACAGAATGTTTGTTTCAGAGCTGTAAAAATATCCCAAAGAGTCATGAGGTGAAACATCCATCGTACTATGAATGCTTTTGTATAATCTTTTCAATTAAATGCTCAAAGTACTCTTTAAACCTCCCAGACTACAAAGATTTTCTTCGCCTTTACAGGTAACAAATGTATTGTGGATGATTAGTCAAAATGACAGTAGAAATTATCTAAGTGGAATTATTCGCTTTTTTGTTTTTTTTTTTCCTTGTTTATGTATTCTGATGTTATAAATGTCATGCCTAGAATGACTTACTGCTGAGAAGAATTGCACATTAAATTACTTCTGCACCACATGCCACTCACACAATAACAAAACATCAGCAGTCATCTTTACTTAGGAGGATTTTGGCATCTAGGTTCAGCTAAATTCTCTCTGTAAAAATTTGGTTTTGCAACTATTAATGATTCTACTTTTTTTAATTTCAAGAAAAAGACCTACTGATGTGCTGTTTTAATTTGCTAGTGTTCTCCATCATAATATGTATTTTTTAAATTCATGTTAAGTAGTCAGTCACAACCTTAATGGACCTTTATACATGTAATTTATCTTGTTTGCTAGGATTTCAGCATTCATGCCAATATAATATTTAATTCTGTCCCCAGGATACTTGTCCCATCTCTCCTTGATAATTTTGGAGAGGTGGGGGTCTGTCCATGTGACCATAATAACCACCTTGCATAGGATGTTAACAGGTTTACTTGCAGAGATTTTAATCTGCATTGATAATTCCACTTGTTTAAAGGACCATGGAAGATTAAATACGACTTGTTGCTGGCTTTTATATTTGATGGAAAAGGGTCTAAATTTAGAAATCTGTGGAGATGAGATTTGAAGAGTCTTATCAAGGCTGTTGGAGGTAGTGGGATGGATTTTGAGGGTTTAAGTTTTGCTGTGTCAGTATACATCATCACAGGTACAACTGTGGACTCATTATACCTCCATATGCACACAATTTCCCTCTCCATATTCACTGTAATGCTCACTGAACAGCTGCTGGCCTTGTAACATCTATTCCACTTCTGAAGGAGTCCTTTGAATGATGGCTCTTTTATTTCCCAGTCTGTCAACATTTTGTCAGTCCCTAGTAACTGCTGCTATTGGCAGGGGTTACTGTTTTACTTTAGTAACTTTAGTAGAAGACAATGGTCTTGATATCTCTAATAGATTTATAAAAATTGTCCCACATTCTTTCACATTCTATTTGTATCCCTGGCAACCTAGTGCCTCTCACTCCATGAAGTTCCATTTGAAAGTGTCCCAGTTTGCCCACTAAGTAAATTAAATCCTAAAGGCTTGTATGGGCAGCCCCCACAAGCATTTCAACCTTAATAAACCATTTTTCATCTGAAAGCCAGACAGAAAATTTTGCTGTGGGATGCTCAGGAGCTTTAACAATAACAATCCAACCCATCCCATCCAGCATCCAGAACTCACTATTTCCTGCATAAATCCACTCCAATCCATTGGCTGCACACATCACTTTTGCTGCACACATCCCTCTTGTGGTGTTTTGGACATGAACCTCCCATATTCCATCCTAAACTTTTGCTAAAAAAGTCTTCAGACTATCTGGAAGACCCTGAATAAAAAGGGTTAATCTGGCTGGATTGATAGGTGCTAACATAAGAGATCCTGTAAATCTACTCCATTCATGCACAGCCTGAGTACAAACTACTTTCTGCACAGAAGCTGTGAGATCAGAGAATCCAGTAGTTTTAATGACCAGCAGGTACCTGTTGTCCTACTGATAAATTCCTCCTGCCCGGCATACCACCCATGCAGCTAAAAAATAATCATGATCTCTGGGACTTGTGGTTAAAACATGCCAAGGCCTCAATAACCTCCTGCTTCTTCCTTACTCCATGAAATCCAATCTCCCCTGGCCAGAGGGACTCGCCACACATTTTCCATCTCAGATTCTTCCAAATGCCTGGAAAAATTTCACCAATTCTAAAGGAGACCAGGGAGTTGTACACACTGCTTTATGATTTTTCTTCTCCCCCCGTTACCAGCTTCAGTCTTAATTAATGGTTGTAAAAGGAAAGCATAAGGGAGAGGGGCAGAGGCCACAATAAAATTCTCTTCACTTTATCATCCCAAATGCTCCCATCCCAAGTTTCAGAATCTTCATAATGGGTTAATTTGTGGATCTGACTAGCCATTCCTGGAGAGGGTAATTGGCTTATTAACAGATGTAATGTTTCTTGCAGATATATGCCAAGTTATTCTGCAGTAGACAATTGATATTTTAAAATTTCAGTTTCAGCTACAAGAGAATCTATGCAGATTTCCAATTTTTTCTATAATTGCTTTTTAAAAAGACAATGAGACTTTTAGCACATTGTTTTTTGATAGAATCATGGCATTTTTTTCAAGAGATGAAGGTTCTTAAGATCTCATTTTGCATGGTCAATACCTATCTAATACAATACAAATAGTTTTCTCTTTTCCAGCTTTTAGCTTCTGTTTTGTTGAACACTGCTCGATACAGTCTATGACCTTACCTTTCCAAGACTTTTTAACAGTCTTTCCAAAAATGTGATACTGAAAATCTTTGTGCTTTGGTTTTTGAAAAGTTTTCAAAAAGACTGGAGCTTCAGCAAGAGCAAAAGGCATTGCTCACAACACCGCTGGTTTAGGATTTGGATTCTTTTAGAGAGAGGACTCAGACTCCACAGCACCTCATGGTGACTTAAAATACCATGACCTCTCCATTCTCTGTGTGCTCCATTTCTGGACTGTACACACAGAAATTTCCTTGTGACACCATGGTGCCAACCCACCAAGTAGCTCACAATGAAAAAGATGCTGCCTGGAGTCAGGCATGTGTTCAGGTGTTCCCCTGCATCTTTCCTATCTATCTCTCATGAAACTGTATCACAGGGTCACTAACATTTCTCTGTGATTAAAGGAGAGAGATGGTTATATCGTGTGGATTCTGTATTGCACACTGGACTCACTCCAGATGCCAGCATCTTTTAAGCTGCTTTATATGCAATCACATCATCTATTTTGAGCCAAGTCTAACATTTGTTACAATGCCCAAGTTAAATTTAATCCCACCAACCCTTGGTGGATGGTCCTATTTGATAGGGAAAGATTTGAGGACATTGGTATACACCAGCTCAAATACACACATGGGAAGACATCTCCAGGTGTTCTTCATATTCCCAGTGCCTTATTAAGGTCTGATGTCTTGTTTAGAACTGTTTAGAGTCTCTTCTAGACAAGTTAGAATCAAAATCAATTTGAATAGAAGAAGTTAGTACTGGCCAAAAAAGCTGTGGAAATTATGGTTCAGTTATATCACCCTAGTTGAAAAAAGCACAGACAATTAGAAATTTCTACTTTACAAAGCAAAATGATATTTAAGGTGTTTTTACAGGACTATCCATTCACTCTATTTTAAAATTATTTTATTCTAGTAGGAAACATTGGTGTAACTAACATTTAACAATAATTTTTACATGATTCCACTTTAAAATTATTTTAATATTTGAATGTACACTAAAATGTTATCAAAATTCTCAAGATAAGTGCAACCCATTGACAGCTATAAATAATTTAACAATCTATTTAACTAATCGAATTTGTTAAAAAGCATGCTCTGACCTGTGATAATTAAATAAAAAATTCCTCTAATTTAAAATTAAAAAGCTTTAGAAATAATATTCTTATCTGATTTTTAAAAATTAATTCCTATCATCGAATCCTCTTGTCAATGACTGTTTGATTTAAACAGGCAGAATAACGTCAGTTAGGTGTTAACTGAGTTTCCTCAGCATGCTAAAAATATCATGGGTCCTCTTGAAGTCAATGTTTCAAATACTTTACCTCTTATGAAGGCAAGATTACTCCCTTACTTTTCAGATGATAAAATTAAATTAAACTTATTTGAGGAGGAGCTTCTCTTTGTCATTATGTAAAATATTATAGAAACATTTTATACTTTTAAATGGATTCTACCCTCTTCATTTTCCCATCTCCTTGGAAAAACATAACATTGGGAATATTACTGTTGAAGCATTTGGCATTTGTCTTGCAAACAATAGCAGGTGTTTAATTATGCATTTCAAAAAGACCATTGAAACTTTCCTAGCACAGGTGAGTGGGTCACACCATTAGAGAGATGCTTTTAGGGAAACCTGCACATACTGTTTTTCTTTTCTGACTTGCTGCATTATCCTTACTAAAGAAAGCAAAGTAAAAAAGGAAAATATGAAGTCAACTATTTAAAAACTAAAAACAAATAATTGAAAATATTTTCTTTCTGCAGAATGTTCAGCAGAAAAATTTGTTATTCATAGAATTCTGAATTTTTCATTAGAAGTGGTCTGATTTGAATAGAACTATATAAATGTAAATGGAATAGTTACTTTTAAATGAAATAGACCTTCCCTTGACAAAATGTAATGTACTAACCATACAGAAACTTTTAGGCAGATACAGGAGCAGCTGATTTGGCTCAGAGGCAGCACAGAGTAGATATTAAGGAATTATTAAATGCAGATTTCATGAACTATCATAATAACTTCAGAAAATACAGAGAATAATAACATATTTCACAGTCATCCATATTAATGAAAAAGAAGACTATGAAATATCACAAGCAGCTATGTAATTTTGGGCACAACACAGTAAACACACTGTCTTTTTAAATGGGATGGAAATGTTTTTAAGCCTCTGAGTACTTTGTGGAACAGTGTCTAAATGCACTGAAGTTCAATGTTGTGTCACATCACAAATGGGGCACTTCCCAGCCTGTTAGGTAAGTACTCCTCTGACTATGCAATATACCTCTCTTCTTCAGAGACTTGAGATGAAAAATTGGCATCTTCTTGATATTTGTTGGCTGAAGTTGCCATTTATAATAATGCCAAAATTTATAATAATGTTATATATAAAGGAGGTGCACATTCAGCAAACTTATGTTAGTATACTGATCTTTCTTTGACATGTGTCTGGTGAAAACAGAGATTCGGGAAGCTTAAGTTGGACATTGACTCCTTTACTTTTTTAAATACTAGTTTTTGCATTAGAGAGGTGAGGGTGCAAACCAAAGTGATCTCCTCTTGAAGGAAAAAGTCATGCAGATGAAACAGAGTAGCCAAAAAACAAGTGGAATATTTACTTAAAACCTTCTGTGAAGGGCCAGGGTGGGAGTGGGGTAGAATTCATGCCTTTTTGCCATCTTATAGGTTTGCATGTTTTACCTGGTGTGTGTTCAAACCTGTTCACTTTTTTTCTGTAATCATCTATACTGTGAGCTGAATGTAAAAGCTGAAAGTGAAAACTTACAGGCTATTCATAGCAAGAATTTTCTTTACTTTTGCAAACCCAATTATTATGTTTAAAAGCTACACAATGCAGAGAAGCATATTCTTAAATACTACATAGCATTAGGTATATAGAAGGCAGAGTAACAGGTATTCAAATACAAGTTAATAATAATAACAGCAACAATAACAATCATAATAAACTTCTCTGAAAGAAAAAATATTCCCTGTACAAAAAAATCCCTATAGAGCAGCTAGTATTGATACTGAGGGCAAGTAATTCCTCTTCTTGATGCAACAGTTCTGTGAAAATTTTGTCACCATTATCTTACAAAGATCAGCAGGGTAGCCTAATAGTAAAATGGAGAACAGATTTCTCTTTTTGTTCAACCATCCAAATCTGCAAACAGTTAGTATTTGTGAACATTTCATTTTGTTTAAAGATTATAATATCATTTCCTATCTGAGAATTCACACATCTCTCAAATCTTCTCTGACTAATGACATGAAGATATTAAGACTACTGTAATGTTGGTGAACTTTCTTTAGGATAGAATGTCAAAAAAGGCAGATCTAATTTCTTTGCTGAAAAATGATGGCTGATTGACTTTAAATTACCCTTCTTTTTTACAGTGGATCAGCACTGTAGAGAGTGACAGCCTTCCTGAACATTCAGTTCTGATTGGTACAGTATCTGAATCTGCTGAGAAGACAAATTTCAAGGCATTTTCTTTTTGTAGTTCACTGTTGCACTTAGACACGGACATTCAGATTTCTTTGTGGTTTTCATTTTTGGTTTGTTTTTTTTTTTTTTTACTTTAATTTATTTTGATAGAAGGGTAAGCCAGCTGGAAAAAATGATAGAAAAGAAAAATAAGTCAGTAAGTCCAAAAGCATGTTCCTACTTTTACAGAAAATCTATGCTATTACATCAGCCTGATTAAAGCCTTCCTAGGCAACTCGTATTTCATTTGCATCACATTTTACTGGATGCTTGCTTGCTTATATTGATGGCCTATAGCTCCACCATCTCCCTTTATGAGCTTCTCAGGCTCTAAAAGTACTGCTTTCGCAGCCAGCCTACATTGCTCTCAGAGAAATCTATGAAAAAAATACTTTTCCAATTGCATCATTTATCTACTGCTGTAAATTTACACAGTGCTTTCAAGGGAGACATAATCTTCTGTCTTAGTTTCCTATAGGCAAGGGCTTGGTCTGCACTTACAAGATTTTACCTCTGTAACTATGTCAGATAGTGCAAAATTTTTTTAACCATTACAACTACAGTAATAAAAAACCTTGTATGGTGGCATTTATCCTGGTGAAACCACCCTTGAAACAATATTTGCTGAAACACACAAGCTTGAACCCTTGGATGCCTGTCTGTTATCAAAATGAATGAACTAGGTATCTAAATACTTTAGATGGCAGGACGTATTTAGCAATACATTTCCACTGAGCAGTGGTCCTAAATATCAGTGGATTTTCTGCCAAAGTTGTATCTCTGGAAACTTACAAAACAAAGCCTCTCAAAAAAGAAATCTAAGATCGTAAAGACCAAATAGCAGAAGAAAATGCACACTGACAAATAAAAAATGTTATAGGAAACTTCTGTTTGACTTTCAGTCTTGTACGACGTACTTCCACTCCCTTTTTCAACGTACTCTTTCCAGTGCACTGAAAGTTGGTATTCCAGGCCTATTTTGTCCCCCACTTTCATCTACTCACGATACTTCACACGCTTTGTCAACACCCCTGCTTATTCAACTGCTGCCTCATTCTGAAAACTCTTGAATTCTCAGTCACTGTCACCTCCCCTTCATAACCTGGCCCTAAAATGCACACTAAAATGTAGCAAAATTGTGCTGAAACTCTACACTGTAAAAGCAGCATTTGAGTTGTTTGTCCACTTACACTTATGACAAAAATGACCAGCCATTTACCTACATCTCTACTGTTTGACATGTGCTTATTACCATCTTTTCCACTATCATTTGTGGACAGACCACTGCCATCATGGGGAGTGGTGAAAACAAATGGCAGTAAGTGGATGAGGGGAGTAGTACCTGCCCTTCAGTCTTTTCTGAATGTGCAGTCCCACAGATTCCACAGAATGGAGGTGGCAGGCAGTGTAAACTGGCTCTATCCTACCTCTCTCAACTGTGTAGGATTTGATGAGGAACATGGTGACTTTGTCAGCCCCATGACAACCATTGTGGGAATAAAAGCGCATTGCAACAGATGGATATTTTTAGCAATTCACATCCTTCTCTAGAGCAGAAGAAGATTGGTGGGTTATGAAAATACACCACTCCCCCAGAAACTCTCTGAGCATAAGTAGAAAACACTCAAAATTTATCACAACATGTGCCTAATTACATATTAATGTCTTAACCTCTGATGTTTAAGTATCCAAGAAAAGCATCACTTATCCTTTCACATTTTGTGTGAGGTATCTAGAGGAGTATTTGTGAAATCAAAAATAATGAATTGCTTTCAACAGTTGGATAAGAATATATTATTTGCTATTCTGTGTTATCTGGTATTCAGTACTATGCCGATATGTAGCATTATTCATCATATATATATTTGATATTTAGAAGCTCTTACCTCCTCTGAGAAAAGAAGTGCGGTTGCCACATTTGAAATTTATAAGCTTTATTTTAGCAAAGGTACTATTTTGCATGTAGACATGCTCCAGGAGGCATATTATGTTCTTAAAACATGTTTAAACAGCAGCTTAGACTTACTTGTAGAAGGAACTGGGCAAACTATTCACAGTGTATAATGCACTTGGCATATATAATCTTTTATTTGGAAATTGTCTCTGAGCAGCGCTTGATTTATTTCCATCTTCAGAATTGCTCAACTATGGCTTGACTCACTGCCAGCTTCTGAATTACCTTTATCAAATCTGCATCATTTTCTTTTATGCATGATGTAATCCCTACCCAGATCACATGGCATTATTTATTTTCCCTCAGTGGATAACCACAGCCAATTACAAAAAACTTAGTTTTATCTGTGTAGCAAAGAGACTAGATTCACCAGAATCACTGGAAAACAGGTTGTCAGAGGTTGGAAGAGATGTTGGAGGGACAACTGGTCCAGTTCCTTTGTTCATGCATGACCACCTGGAACAATTTACAAAGTTACAAAATTCTTATGCGTGGTATTTTTAAGTTCATAGCCTAGGTTCAGTTGATTTTTCTTTCCCCTCAGTATTAATCACTTGCATTAAGGTTTTATGAATGAAAATGCTGACAAAGTTGCTATTTTAGTTCTGTTTTTATTATAAGCTTAGAATTTCTTTGGTTTATAACCATTAGTTAGCATGTTTTAGGAAATAAAAGTATATAATAACAGAAAGGATAAATGTCTTTGGATTAATATTATATAAATTCTATTTAGAAGACTTCCATTGTGATTTAATAAATGTGGGATTATTTTCATAGTTTTCTTTATACTCCCCAGTTTAGCTACTTCAGGACCAGAACATCATATTTTTTAAGCAATGTGAAACAAACTACACATTATTTCATGTATGTTGGACTCATAGTTAAATAAATTAAAATCTTAGGTAAATATTTTGTGAATAAGCCGAGGACATTGGTAAACTTTCTGTTATATGGAAAATAAACTACAAGATGACAATAAGAAAAAAATATTTTATTTTCAATTTTAAAAATTCAATTAACATATGTACAGTAGTTTCCTGAGAGGTATTATAGCAATCCAATCATGCTAAATTATTTTATACAGTTGTGTAAAAACACACAGCTCTTTATCAGAAAAAGTTTTAATTAGATGTACATTTAGTAGCCACAGAATTCCAATATGAAGTGTTGTCAACTGTACTGCAGAAGCAGGATTGTGTATTGCAGCAAAAATCGCTGAATATGGTTGTACAACTAAATAAAATATAATGTCTTATAGCTATATCATTACAAGGTCAGACTTGTATGTCTTTCTAATCATGAGAGGTTTTAATTTTTTTGCTTTCAATGAGTTGTTACTGCTTCCTTTTTCCTCATGCTTAATAAAGAGGCATAGGTGACTTGAGATCATTCTTTTTCTCAGATCTCCACAACAGAATAATCTATGGGGAGAAAAAAATCTAATAAAATCACACAATTCTACTTTGAGTGGAAGACATTTTCAAAATGTTAAAAAAAAGGACAGAAGCTTTTTAATTTTTTTAAATCTTTTCCAAGCTCTGAAAGCATTCCTTCTCTTAAATATTCAAGCACTGAAGGAAAGTTAGCTCTTAGTCAAATAATCTTACAGCATTTTGGAGCCAACAAGGTACAGTTGCTTGGAAGTCATGGGTTAGAGAGTCAGTTTGATTGATCTGACAGGGTTTCTGGATATATTTCTAAATTAATAAAAATGAAACGTCTCTGACTTACCATATACTTGTGATGAAGTTTTCCTGTAGCAGCAGCTGCCCTTGTGTGTGCCATTTACTCTGTTTTAATGGGCCTTTTTTATGTAGCTGACAGGTTGAGAAATGGGGGGTTTATTTCTGCTGTTTTATGTTTCTGCTTTCATTCGTGGCTTATATAATTCTGGAAGAAACAGCACAGTGTTTGTGTTGCTTCTATAACGTTTAGAAGCCATTCATTCTTACTTTCCAAGTTTCGGAAGGGTGCCCATTAAAGAAAAATCAAAGACGGTGGAAAAGGTCAGTCTTTCAAAATGTAAATGCAGGTGCAAACGTCATGCTGTTAGCCATCAGTCATATTGATTTCAAAAATTCAGTTCAGTTTCAATGTTGTGCTTTGATAAATTTTACTTTGACAGACAGTTGAGATTGATTTAATGTAGTTATTCACCACATACAAGGCAGAATACAAGCACGTTTATTTGCTCTTGATATAGCAGTTTTTTGATATGAGCTGATGTAACCATGCTGCCAACTCCAAGTCTTCTGCTTGTTGCCTTGGCAGCCAAAAAAAAGATTGGTAAGACACCTAGGACTTCTTACAATTATCAAACTTTACCAGCATAATCTCTAAGTCTGTAAGGTAGAAAAACTACTTAATTTCATATGGTATTCTTAATAAATAAAGCTTGTTGAGGGAGTACAAACATGTGGAAAGAGAAACTTGGTATAAAACACTCAGTGGAAAAACACTAGGATAGAACACCACCTACCACCTTCTAGATTGCAACAAAATAAGCTAGAATATATAACTAATTTCTCAACTTTTCACCCACAACCTTAATACTTCTCAACTTTGTCCTTGCATGGAGTCATCGTTCAGAAGATACATAAAACATAGAAAAGTTTCTTTAGGATAGCCCTCTTGTATCTACTTCAGCTTTGTCAAAATTTGTTTGGTAGCAGAAACACCACATCACTGTTAATTGTTATACTTTCTACAGCACTTCTTTGAAATCTAAAAGAATAAACTACTCCTGAAAAATGCATTATCATCAACATTAGAAAAAATTAAGAATATGGTGGTTAGAATTTAATAATGTTAAAGTGTATTTATTTTCTGCAATCTTTTATCCGTTTGAAGTGCTATACAATTAACACAAGAGGATTTTCCCACCATGTGATGTACAGGAATTATAAATAACTTAGTTTTAGTCTTTGAAGATTTGTTAGAGATTTTTGGTGTAGACACTTGAGTTGCTGTCAGTCACTCAGAGGTTCCTTTTGTGGATAAGGACAGAAGCATAAACTCTGACAGTAGACTTAATCTGATTTTATCATAAACACCAACATAAGATAAGATGACTCTCAGGTACTGCCAAAGTATAAGGCAGCCCATTTTCACCCAGAGTTATCTTTCAGGGTGGCTTCATTTCCTGGTCGGATGAGACACCCTGAGGAGTTATCTCAGGTAAGTGTATATTAAGTAATGTCCCCTTCCTTTTCTACATCTTCATAGCATCATGGAACCACAAAATCATAGAATGGCCTGGTTTGGAAGTGACCTTAGAGATCATCTAGTTCCAACCTTGCTGCCATGGCCAGGGACACCTTTCCATAGACCAGATTGCTCAAAGCCTCATCCAACCTTGCCTTGAACACTTTTAGGGATGAGACACCCACAACGTAACCTAATTTTTCTTTAGACAGTTCTAAAAATCTTCATATGCTTCTTTGTGCTGGAAATTCTTTATTCAACCAGATTGGTCCAGTTGGCCATCAGACCAGAACCCTAGAAGGTTCTCCAAAAGGACAAATTATCTGTGCCTTATGATGCATGCTCCTAATACTCTATACCAATACTTTTTCCTGGAAAACTCTAGAGGCATGATCTTCTTCTCACTCAGAAGCAATTGGGGAAACACAATGGTATTGAAAAATTTTAATGTAACATATCTAGATCACAATCTACAGGTTCTCTCTAACACTCTCTATAAAACCAAGTTTGCAACTCGAGTATATCATTAATAAACTCAGTCAGCACATACCAAAGGAAGTGTTAATTTTGGTTCATCAGCTTTTCTCAGCTCTTAAACATAAACACGACTTTTAATTGTATTCTACTATTATTAATGCTACTATATTTAGATAAGGTATAAATGGAATATAAAAATATTTTATTTTAATGTAGAATTGTTAAAGGTTTAATAAAGACAAAAATACATTCAATATCTCATGATTGGAATGGTAGAAAAATTGTATTTCTGGTTTAGATACATTAGGCTTCAGACATTTCCTCTGTTTTCTGTGCTACCTGCAGGATTCTTATCAGGAGAGATCTCTTAATATTTTGCTATCTTCTGTCAATGAAGAGTAAAAATCTGTTCAGTGTCTGTAGTGGAAAGAGATCCCAGCTGAAAAGCAGATAAAATTGCAAGAGAAATACACAAATAGGAGGAAGCACTTCAAAAGTTTAGGTGGCCAGAAAGTTCAGGAGAGAAATTGAATCTCATCCTACGTTATCCATCCTAATTTTGGGTGAATTTCTAGTGACAAAACCTGTTTTCAGATATTACCTTTGGTTCCCAAGTGAAATGAAGATGACAATTTCAAGTTAATTTAAATTCATATTGCGTATTTTTTTACTTGTCCTGATTTAACCCTATTGGGTAACTCAACACCACCCAGACACTCATTTCCTTCTGGTGGAATAGGGAAGAGAATCAGAAGGGTTAAAACAAAAAACCTTGGGGATTAAAATAAAGGCAGGTTAATAGGTATAGCAAAAAGCTGCCCAAACAATACAAAACAAGGAATTAATTCACTGTTCCCATCCTCAGAGATGTTTGGCCATCTCCAGGAAAGTTGGGCTCTATCACACACAGCAGTTATTTAGCAAGACAAATGCCATGAAGTGTGTACCCCATTTTAGACCAGCCTGCTCAAAACTCCATCCAAGCTGCCTTGAACACTGCTAGGGATGGGGTACCCACAGGTTCTCTGGCAAACCTGTTCCAGCATCTCACAATGCTCACAGTAAAGAATTTCTTTCTGATCTCTAAACCTGCCCTCTTTCAATTTAAAGCCATCACACCTTGTTCTATCACTGCATACCCTTATAAAAAAGTCACTCTTCAACTGTCTTATGGGCCTCCTTTAGGTACTGAAATAAGTTCTTTAGGTATTGTTAAAAGGCCTCCCTGGACCCTTCTCTTCTCCAGGCTGAAAGACCTAGACACTGTGCAAGAACTTTCCAGCAGTAGCTAAATCATCCCAATGTTATCAACAACGTTTCCATCACAAATACACAACATACCATCCCTTGTGATGAAGTTGAACTATATCCCAGACAAGATCAGTAGATTAGGTGTTGGGGTTTTTTTAAATAAATTAGGCCTTCTGGTAAAATGGCACGTGTAAAGTTGTCTTAAACCAGACAGCACTGTGTTAAGGAGCAGGAAATATATTTCTAGTAGTCAGACTATTCCCTTAAAAAACCCAACAAAAGAAAACATAGCAAAAACCACCAAAACAGTACAAAGCCAACAAAACCCAACCTTCTCAAAAAAAACCAAACCAAACCAAACAAAACAAACCAACAAAAAAACAAGAAGAACTACAAAGAAAAGGGGGGGAAACCCCATTATTTTCATTTCAAATCATAGAGACCTATTTCAGGCTCTTATGCATTTCCGGTATTTTGTTGATTTCAACAGACTTTGGATAGCTTATTTGCAGGCAATTCTTGAAACAACTTTCTAAAGTCAAACATTAGTCTTTTGCATACCAAATCATAGAATTATCCTCTGAATGGTAAAATAGAAAACACCACCACAGAAATTCTGAAAGCAGAGGAGGGCTAAACTCTGACACTTTCATTCATGACAAGATTAATCTTTTTCACTCTTATTCCAATAACTATATAGTTTTCAAAGCAAATAATGATGGAATGAACATAATGATGGAACAGAAATATCACAGAAGTAAACTGCTACTGCCATGGTAATTCTACTGAAAAATATTTCTAGAGACAAAAATGTCATAATTTTATCTATGACATAATGGAATGCATCTATTGGCATAGCCCCTAAAGGGAAAAAAATCCAAATGGACAAGTGAACAAAAAAACTCACCAAAAGCAAAAAATATTTATCTAGCACACTATGCAAAGTGCTAGGCACTCCCAGACACATAGTTGGGTTTTGTTATTTTTTTACAATACAGTCAAGTGCATATTTTTTGTTTTGCTTTATTTTGTTTTTTCTTAATTTATTTTTTTTTGTTTTTGAACTTGTGTTCAACCTCCAGCAGAAAATCAAAAAGCTTTGCAAATTATTGTCATGATTCAGGTACAACTGGTAGCTTTGAGCCTTTTGCTTCCACCTCTCACATTCGCTTTATGTGGAGGACAATTTTAATTGGTTTATAGTAAGAACCTATATTGATAAAAAAAGAACATAAGATTAAATTTTGTAGTAAAAAGGAGAATCCCCTAATAGTGTCTAAATCAAATCTCTCTAGTGAATTTTAGTACCTCTTTCATTTGATAGAAACTTAGCTTTCAATGTCTAAAACATGTCCAGTTGCAATCATATAAACACAAGTTCTAATTCATAATTTTCACATTAACAACTTTCCCACATTCTATAAACCTAAAACAATTTTTCAGAATTTTATAATAGTTTCCAGCTAAGAATATAAGCAGGTAATATTTTTCCAATTAGTGCCATAAAAATTAGGCAACATTCTAGAGGTATTAAAATGCTCAGTTTCCTTTTATACTCCATGTAAAAATTTGTGAGTCATCTATTCTAATATTTTAAACAGACTACTTGATTGAGTCATTCCACTGAGATCATAAGAATTCTTTACAAAAGAAGAGACTATTCAGTGCGCCTCATGATGGCAAAATCTTCAAGTGTACGGGGACTGAATTTTATAAAACAAGTGACATATCACTTGGCTTTCATTTGTTGAGAAGTATGTGGTCGTACAGCAGGAGAAATACATAAAAGTTTTTCTTCAGTCATTATTGCAGTGATTTCAAATGAATTGATGTAAAGAACTGAACTAACATATTAAAAAATGAAGGTGTGCATTTTAAGTAATGAACATATAATTCTGCTATTGTTGAATTCTTATTTTGTTTAATAAACCAGAAGTTCTTAGTCCATAAATGAAAAGTGCTTATTGTCTTAGCTCATGCCTACAATGCTCAGTGCAGCTCTTGGGAAGACTCTGTCAGTGAAGAGTGGAAAGTGAAGAATGACGGGTATGTAGACATTTTACATGCAAAGTGAGTAGCTAAAGGTAAGCCAGGCAGCTAATCAAACATCTTTAAAGCCTGCATTTTATCTGATTGAGTCAACATTCATAGAAAAGAGTTTGGCAGGTGAAAATTAGGGAGAATAGCTAGCTGTCCAAAGAAAATTGCTTTTTCAATTCCCTGTAAATTGTTGTGCTCTAGAACAGTATTAGAAGCAGACATTCAAGCTGAATATAAAAGAGGTCTGAGTCTTTAAAAAGGGCAAGAAAGTGAGTGGGAAAAGAAGAAGTCTTCATGCATTATTATTGTATACTGTTGATTCTCAAGAAAAACACTACAGAAATAAGATATATAATATACACTGATTATACTGATTGTACAAGTGTGAGTAGCATAACATCTAGGTGTTTTCTTGAAAATAAATATCTCTTTGTTACATATTGCTACAATGCCTACTTGTACCCTTATTTGCACAATCCAGGTGGTTAAGTGTTCACTGACAAATTTGACTGCAGGAATGCATTTCTATGAAGTTTGTTAGATAATACATACCTGTCCAAATTACCATACTTTGTCTTCAGCTGTAGAAATCACCAAAGATTCAGTAAGTAAATGGAGCTGTAAGGGCTTGTCTTGACTGACTAACTTAATCATATACATAGACTGAGAATACTCTTAGGAAAGGGCTTGAGAAACCTTTTTCTATTTCTTTTCTTAGTTCTGGAACACCAGGTAAAGGTCAAAGACAAAATGAGAAATTGAACATAGAAACTGCTATGCCATAAGTGTAATGAGTCAGTAGTTCAGACCCAGTGATGTAGCTAACTGTGTATTTGACAGCCTTCTGAACTTTTAGCCGAAATGACCATGTATCTATTTACAGCTTGGCAGTTATGGGGAGAATTTCTGTCAGAAAAGAAAGCTGTTACAATTACTCTTCCATCTACCAATATAATCATACCTTTGGAAACAGTTAAAGAAGTCTGACTATACATTTTGCTTCATCAAAATTGAAATGACAGACAAGAAAGCACAGAAAATTTTAAGTAATTGTCCCCCATCTATAAAACAAATACCAAGTCCGTGCACTGATATAAATAAATTTGGACCTATCTCAATGGTCATCTGACAAATAGAGTGGGTGAAAAAGTGGAGGTATTCAGTGTTTTTTTTTGCCTCAGTCTTTAACTATACTGATACACTTTGAGCTGCCCAGTTCCCTAAGTTGGAAGCATCAGTGTGCTTCCACTGTGAGCAAAGAGTGTATTTCCTTTTGTGGGCACTGAAATTGTAAAGGAGCAGTTTTATCAGCTGAATCTTCACAATAGCATAGGGCCTGATGGGATTCATCCCACTGCACTGAAGGGTGTGGAAGTAGTGGGTGTTATGGCTAAACCCCTCTCAATCATCTACCAAAGTTCCTGAGACTCTGGGGAGGTCCCTGATAACTGGAAGACAGGAAGTGTTATTCCAATACACAAAAAAAGCATGAGGGAAGACCCAGGTATTTATAGACCTCTTCTTTTATTTTTATTTTCTGGAAAAATTATGGAACAAATTATACTGGGGGCTACTGAAAGTCATTTAAAGAATAATGCTATCATAGGCACAGTCTTTGTGGGTTCCAAAAGGAAAGTCCTTTTTAAATAATTTGAGACCCTTCTGTGATAAAGTCACCCACCTGTTGGATGGAGGGAAGGCAGTGGATTTATTTTATCTGGATTTTAGTATGATTTTTGATATTGTTCCCTTCAGCATCCTTCTGGAGAAATTATCCAACAATGGGATGAGCAGGTTCACTATGCACTGGGTAAAGACTGGTGGAAAGTCAGGGCTCAAGGGGTTGTAGTGTACAGGGCCACATCTGGCTGGTCTAGTGGAAGGTGTACCTTCTCCTTGTGACAGGGAAGTTGGAATTAGATGGTCTTTAGGGTTGCTTCCAACACAAGACACTCTATGATTCTATGGCAATTCTACTTTTATCATATTCTACTAAACAAGGTTGGATGTGAAAATTTTAATTGTAGAACACAGTGTTCCTTTGCATGCAGGCCAGAGGAGACAGCTCTTAATAAGAGGATTTTCAAGCAGTTCTACATTTCTTGATCTGAATCCAAATTTTAAAATTAATTTAATCTTTAGTTAATTTTTTCTTATGCTCGTTTAAGGAGTTCTCTGAGGTTTGGCTTGATTCATTTGGGGACTTTTTTCTGTTTGTTTGTTTGTTTGTTTGTTTGTGGTGTTTTGATGCTTACTTAGTCTGCTTTGTATCCTATGTATTACCACATCATAGCTTTCCACAGTCTTTTTTTGTCTGCATTGTAATTCTCTCTTTTTGCAGTGTTTTGGGAGTTGGGGTTTTCTGACCTGGCTTTCAGCAATGAGGAAACAAATATAATTTTTCTTTGTTTTTCTCTGTCTTTTACTTATTTCAGTATCTTCTAGTTAATATAAAAGAAAGGCATGTCAGAACATATGCAAACCAGATCAAATATCTTATTGCAGCACTTGGTTGAATATCAGCTAATTGGAAGGGTTGCTCTGCTGGAGTACAGTGTGAGAAAAATAAATAATGGATGTATCCATTTTTTCTTTTGAGGAAAACTCAGTGCAGTTCAGTACACGTACGAGAGTCCCTGCACCTTTTGTACCTCAAAGACTGTCAAAGGATTTTACTCCATATTTAATACCAGAAATTCACAGTCATCCTGTGAACTCCATACACTGAAGAGTGATGAATGAAGTCTAAGATCTCTTCACAGATATCTCAGTCAAAGAACTCAAAATTTATCCTCTGTCTGCTCACAAAGTAGCATTCTGCTCAAGATAAAAGGTAAAGCAGTGTAAATAATGAGGTGAATGACACCTTGCACCAGCCATGTGGAAGGGTGAATTCACCCTAGCTGAAAACAGCAAATGGGAAAAAAAAAATAGTAAAGAAAGGCAGTGAAACTGTTTAACCTTAAAAACAGCTGAGAGCTTTAGTCTCTTATTATGTTTTTGAAGCACTATTACTAAAATACATTATAAGAGGATCAAGGCTGTTAGATCAGCACCTACTACTCACTATTAAACATGGAATTTTAGATTTATTTATTTATTTATTTATGATTTTCTAGAAATTCAAGGAACTCATTCCAAATGTAGTAAGAGGTTTAGATGATTAGACTATCAAATTAAAGCAGGAGTGAACTGAACTCAAGGAAGTTTTGATAGATTATCCTGACAGCATGAGGATTCCTAGAGCTGAGACAGATGGCACAATGTATATATGTAAATGCATGTACAACATGTACACTCTGTTCAAACTCCCAAACACTTCCCACCTTGTAAATATCCTAAGGGTATTCAGATTAAAATTAATAATAAAGTTAAGCATGATAGAGAGACTTCATAATTGCTATATAATTGTGTGCAGAAAATACCCAATAATTTAATGCAGATTTTGAGATCAACTACTAGCATATTTTTGAGGTTAGGATGAATCTTAAAATTAGATGGTCATACCTCAAACTATTTTAATGTCTAACATAATATTTCAAAGTTTCTATGGGCTCCAGAATGATCAGATATTTTGCATCAATTAGGACAGAGAAGCTGAACTACGTTATATTAATATTATATTTATAATTCCAAGATAAGTAACTATTGATGCATTTAAAGTTCTACAGAGATGTAAACATTCTCAAGCCTCATTTTATCTTGAATTTTCCAAGGTCTCACCACAGGGCAACAGTCCTTGTTCCTCCAGACTTATTGTGAAGGGAAAAAAAACAAACAAAATCCCCCAAAACAATAACTCTTTGTATTTTAATGAACTGTTAGTGCATTTGGAGATGCTTAGGTTCAGGTCAATAAGCTCCATTTCATTCATACATCTGGACATTTAAATCTTCACCTGCCTTGTCTATAACTTTTACATAGTTTGTCTATTTTCTAACATACTTACACTGTTTAGACCCTCCATCTGATTAAATAGGAAAAAGAATACTTACAGAAGAATTTAAAAAATCTATTTAGTCTTCTGAAAAGAATGAGATGCCAATTCATGAACTAAGAATAACAACAATTTTATCAATGGTATAACCTGTTTCTTTTTTGCATAAAGTATTTACCTATCTTTTCAAAGAAAATATAGGGGTTTTTTCTCCTACATTCAATATTCGACTTTTAAAGAAAATAAAAACAGGAAAAAAGCCCTTTTTATTAGATTTGTCCCAAATTTTGAAATCTGCTAGCTGAAATGATGTCATTTTAATCAAGTCCAATTGCCTGTTGGCCTATGAAGACTAGATGGCTTTTGAGGTCCTTAGAGTGTCCAAAGTATTAGATTATGAAGTTTTTCTGGGACACTGAAAGAGCAGCTATTCTTGTGTTGATTGAAACTCAGTTTGGACCACTTCATGGTGGTGGTATAACTATTCATGCTACATTTTACATTCTACCTTTTTCTAACACAGAGTGAATTAAATAACATGGGCCTTTGTAACAGTTTGTATTTTAAGACCCTTATCCTGAATCTTTGTACCCCCAGATAAGACCATCCAGGAAAAAAAAATCAAAAGGAAAAAAAAACAAATAAGAAAAAGAAAATAGAAAATATAGAAAATTAAAATTGAAAGACATGGGAAAAGAATAAAAAAGAAGAAAGAAGGGGAAAGGGAAATAAAGGGTTTGTAGATGAGCAGCTGTGCTTAATAACTTGAGAAAAAGTAGTTGATAGAGTCATCCTGCAAAAATCCAGTTTTGGAAAACAGTAAAATTTCATTTCAATTGTAAGCTTTTTTTTTAATATAGTCTAAACTTTGCCACACAAAATATTTTGGGATGTAAGGCAGAGTTCTCAGGGAACACTGGGTTTAGTCCTGAGGTAGCAAGATAGTTATACTTTTGTGATCACAAGGGGAAATGAGAAAGACGTAAGGAAGAAGGCTTGATGAAGACCTGCTCACAAACAATTTGAATTATTATCTAGTAGCAGCATAAAATTTGACAGTAGCATTATACCTCACAGATAACCCTGTCTACTGAATAAATGTTATTTTCTCAAGCAATATAATGCATCATGCATAAAAAAGAAGTAGGGATGCAGAGAAGAAAGGTTTGTTTATTTGCACAGAATTCTCTTAGGTATTTTCCTCCAATCCGTATAATTCTTTCTGAATCTATAGCTAAAGCAGTGTATTGCAAGAGATAAAATCCTCAGGATACCTCAAATTAATTACTCCAGTTCATAAAAAGAGCTCCAGTTCCAAGCTAAATATATGCCTCAAACCCATTAAACAGTAACAAATTGGCCTAGAGATCAAATTTGAGAACAATAAAATTAATGTGGTTATTTGTTAATTTTGAAACAAACCAGTTCCTGACTAAGAAAATAATGAATAAATCTGTGTCTAAAATCCATAACTGGGAATATGTTATACAGAAATAGATCATCAGATCACTTATATTAGTGGAAGCCAGAGTTATTTTGAGCTTAAGGGCTCTAGTGGCACAAAGCACATGAAGAACATTGTGGTTATAGCTTTTCAAACAATTTGCTACCAGGATTTCCCCATAAGGATTATATCCTGTTTTTTCTGCCCACAGAGACATCAGAGCTGTTCCTGAGAGCATGTAGCCAACATGTAGAAGATGAGCTCATTAACTGCTTCTCTGGAACACCTTACATTGACAAATCTCCTGCATGCTCCTTCTTGGCAGAGACTTGCATTTTCCTAAATTGCGGGGATTCAGAAAGAATAGAGAATTGGTATTCCTGCTTGCTCTTGCCAACAGATTGGTACCCCTGAGGCTCAAATGAAGCTCAGTCTGCACAGCAGCAAAAGACACAGATCTTTTTTTTTATTTCTTCTTTTTTTAAACTTTTTTTTTTGTATCATAAAAAAGTACATAAATCAGGATGCCTCTGTTGATAAATGTAACTAAAAGACTGGAAAGTCCATTTCATATAAATTTGTATTAGCTTGATCCTAGTTCTTCCATTATGGACTTTGTGGACACCTGTACTGGTTTGGACTTTGACAGAGTTAATTTTCTTCTTAGTAACTGGTTCAGTGCTATTTTGGATTTAAGCTGAGGAAAATGTTGATAATATGTTGATAATGCTGATGTCTTGGCTCTTGTTGAGCAGTTCTTACCCCAAACAAGGACTTTTCAGTTTCCTGTATTCTGCCAGTGCAAAACTACTGAAAAACTCAGAAGGGATCACAGGCAGGGCAGATAACCTGAACTGACCAAAGAGAGTGATTTCTGTGCAAATGAGAAGTATATAAATAATGAAACTTTTCAAACATAGAATTAATTCTAGAACATAAAATAGATGAAAATAGGTTTTTCTGTAGTGTTACTTTCAAGTAATTAACTGCAATATAAGTTTCATGGAAGTACAAATACATTACAATTTCTTAAAGAATTTATTTTTGTTTAATTGGTTGTTTTTTTGCAACATAGATTTTATATACCATTCTTTTGCTGCATAATCATCTTGCTTGAGCTTTTCTTTGGCTTTCATTAATTATTTTAAAAGTCTTCTCAACGAAGAAGCTGCAGTTATTTTAGTCAGAGTCTTACCTAGAATCTTCAGCAGAAATATGGCATGTGTATGGGTTTTTGTAGTTTTGTTTGAATATTTTAAATTTATTTTCATATCTGGGCACTGAATTTATGTTACTGGCAAGTTCTTTCCAATATATGACTACACAATCATACCAATTGTATTGACCCATTAGATTAATTCAATTCTAAGCAATCAAATGATAAATACTTCGTAAGTGAGATAACAGTGCAGGAAGGAGAAATTTTCTTTGCAATTCTTTTTGATTAAATTAACCTGCTGCAAAAGAACACTTTTCAATCAAATTAAAAAGACACAGACTTAAATCCACACAGTTCATAACAAATAGACTAATTGCAGGGTTTTCATATAACTAGGAATGACAGGAACAGAGTACTGAGCAAAAAAAAAATAATTTATGACCACAATTATGTGTAGTTTAGAAGTCTTAGAAAGAAAAGTCTTAGAATGAACCAATACTCTGACATTATGCATACATTTTATTTTTTAAAGCAATTACATTCATTTAATCTAAATTCATAGTGACAGAAGTAGACTTTATATTTTAGCATAATTGAATACCAGATGGGAAATCACACAAATAAAACAAGGGAATAAAAGAGAGAACTCCAGTATTTGCCATTTCTGCTGAAACTGGCATTTCTTTCTAAAGAGATACAGACTGAGTTCAGGAAAAAACTGCAACCTATATTTTCTTCTTTCTTTTTTTGTTTTATTTTAAATATTTTTCTGTTGTTCAGAAAGAGATTAATTGACCTTCTTATCTAATGAGAAACAATTTTTCTTCTTTTTTGTTTGCTTTCTCTCAAAGAGAGCAGTTTGCAGAGATGAATATCATTATTTAATTCCATTAAAAATATTTTTCATAACTTTTCTGGTTTTTAGCCACAACAGAGTTCCTTTTTACAGTAGCCATGAGGGTGTGGAGCCTGGAGCCCTGTGGACATGTCTGGGTTGTTATTCTGTACTATCTACTGGGGGAAGAAATAAGGGATTCTCACTTCTGGGAAGGAGAGGGCCACAGCTTTCAGAAGAAAAGTGTTGTCATGAAGGGTCCATTCACCATTTTGTTCATTGTCTCATGGTTGTGCCATTTCAGGCTTGGTGAGCAATTTTCATATGTAAATTACCTTATTTTTGTCTACTTTTGTTATTGATATTGTTGCTATTAGTTTGTTTTCTTATCTCATTGTTGTTACCAGTAAATTAATCTTATCCCAACCCATAATCTCCGCCTTTTGTTTCTTTCACATGAGGGGGTGGGAGGAGGGGAAAGGGAGTCTTGCTCCTAAACCACAGCAATAATTTTGTGGGTTTTCCCCATCTTTGTATCAGTGATATTTTTATCAATTTCCTGGAGCACTCCTAGGGGCTGGCTACACAAGCTCTTTTCCTTTCAACGTTTAGTTACCACAAAGAAAATTTGGCTGTAGAATCAAGGGAGAGCCATGGCTTCCTGCAATACCTGAGAGTAAAAGAATAAAGCTGGCAAGATCCTCCATGTTCAGAAAGTGTAATTTTAAGGTTTTGAACAAAAATGTTAGAAATTCTGAGCAATCTGTTTGTTTTTTCCCAAAGAAATGGATATTTCACAAAATTAAAAAAATTAAACTTCTCACAAAAATTCCAACTTAATGCAGCACAAATTAAGAAGCTCTCTAGAGAACCTGGAATTATGTCAGAGTTTGTCTGCACCAAGTCCTGCTCTTCTGTTGCTGTATGATTTGCATCCCTTTGGTGATTTTAACATGTGTTGTAACATGCACAAAAGTGTACCAATAGTAGTGTTGCACGGGTGGTTTTCTCTTCAATAAATTCTTATGTAAATTAGTCAGTGTGCAAAATTAAATTTTGAAGACTTTACTCTCTACAATTAATAGGTAGCTGTAGACAGTCGACACATCTCAATAGTCTGATTTCAGAGAAAGCAGTTGAGATTTTTACAAGGTTGAGCAGAACTTTCAGAAAACAGTCATCAAGGAAAACTAATAAAAATATTACCTGGGTAAAGAAAGGGGAATCTTTATAAAATAATTATGCAAATGACTTTCAGAATGAATTTCTAGAACATTATTGAATCTACCCTTGGGATTTTCTTAGAAATAAATGCTTCAGGTTCTCATCTATACTGACTTGCTGGAATGTGCTGTAGGTAATTAGATATTGATTCTTGCTGTCAATGGGTATACCACCTATTATCCATTTCCATGCAATGTGAAATGCAGAAAGTCTGAATTAATCTTGCAACTACTTTTAAATAGTTACATTTTAATTACCTATTCCGTGCCACTAAGAAAACAAATCCTATTAGAAATTGAAGAGAATAAGAAATTTTTAATGGCTGAGTGACTCAAACATTAAGAGCAGTAACTGAAATTTGCTTACTGTTGTTTTTCATATGCACATGTATTTGTATGCTTTCTGATAATGTTTGTTCTCATTTGTTAGTGAACATCTGTAGAAAAAATGTCAATAGAAATAACCAAAATCAAACTGAGATTAGTTTTCCTTGAAAAGTTATTACAAGGTCAATGTCTAGTTCCACTGACAGTAACCATTATTTTTAGAGTAGTTATTCATAGAATCACAGAACATGCTGAGTTGGAAGGGACCCAGGAGGATCATTGAGTCCCAGCACCGCACAGGACCTTTCCTGAGAATCACACCACATGCCCCAGAGTATTGTCCAAACACTTCTTGAACTCCAACAGTCTGGAGTGGTGACCACTTCCCTGGGGATCTTGTTCCAGTGCTCAAACACCCTCTGAAGACCCTTTTTTTAATACCCAACCTAAATCTACCCTGATACAACCACAAACCATTCCCTCAGATGAATGTAACCTTAAAAATCTTACATTGTGTTCCTCTGTGCTCTATTTCATGACACTGTTCTTCTTTTTCTTACTTAAAAAGATTCTTTTTCTAATTTTATCTCAGTAAATAAAGTAAAAGAACAAAGCCAAATGGAGTTGTTAGAAGAAACATAAAAAGCTCAGAAGAAGTAGCTAAATATGCTGTTTAGCTATACTCATATATTGAATATTTTGCTGGTACAACCACAGGTTGATTTTTTTGGTTTTGACTGAGTTTCTGTCTGCACATTTTTGTGTGGAGGAAGAACTGGGTATAGAGAGAAGAAGATTACAGCATAAAGTAAGATATAATCAACTTTCCTTTGAAGAAACAGAGGGTTTTGTAATTATATGGTGCCAAGAGGACCAATATATCCTAAACTTGTTTCCTTGTGTATTATTACAGTGTTGCACTGCCTTGATGAATTAAGGGGTTTATTTTTCCTTTCTTACATATTTAAAACTCTATAGGAGTAAGGATATCATATGGATGAACTCCTTTGTTGCTGAATCTAGTATCTAATTTATATTACAAAAAGAAAAAAAATATGTATCATAAAACTTTTCTCCTTTTCTTAATTATTTTTGTTTTATTTCTGAGTTTAAGGAGTCTGCTGATAAGAATTTGGGGTATTAACATAATTGTGATATTCCCATCAAAAGTTGTGGCTTAAGTTTTGCTTAAAGTAGTTAGACAAGAACTCATAATTGAGTAAATCACCCTAATTACTTTGATGTCTCACCTAAATTTATGTCAATTACATTATCTGAGCCATGAGTAAGCTTCAAAAACAGGTACTTTCTCTATTTTTCCCATAGGAAATGTAGTGTATCTGAGTTTTCTTCCTGTCTTTCTGGTAGAAACGGTAGTAGAAGCCTAGAGCTTCCAGGCAAGAAAACAATGTGTATGCCTTACTGTGCCCAAAATGTGCATTCTCATGAAAGAATCTCTATGAAAACAATAAAAAAAAACCCAAACAAACAAACAAGAACCCCCCAACCAAACAAAAATAAAAGAATAAAAGCAAACAAATTTTGTCAAGATTTAAATGTTAGGGTTTTTGCACAGTTTTGAATAAAGTAACTTGCCTCTTTCTGTCTCCACCCAAAGAAAACAAATTAATGTTGCAGTCTGTAAGGACAATTTCATTTTCTTCTCCTGACAGCTGATGAAGCCAAATAAAGAAGGGGTCTCAAGTTTACATAACTTGGCAGCATTCTTTAGACATTAACAGCAGATGGTGATATTTTCTCATTTCAAAAATTTCTCTTTTAGTGATGGTCATATTAAAGAAATATTGAGGCTTTAACAAGTATTACTGTGCCATCAAAATATTTTGTTTCTTCCTTGAGGTTGAAAGATTAGGATCTCAGTAGTTACTAAAATCAGTAACTTAAATAATTCTATTAGCCTTATTCTGCAGGAAGTACGTAAGGTTGGATGTACCAAACAATGAGATCCTAGTTTATAGTAATCTTCCTACAACTAAAGCCCAGCAAGAAATACCTATTTTATTGTGTATGAAAAAGATGGAAGATTCCCAGATGTCAAGCAAGCATTTTGTTACCAGCTTGCTAGTAGCACAATAAGTCTTGGTGACAAATTCACAATATTATGGACACCCTTTCATTTTTTCTTAAGACTTGTCAGACCTGCCAATAACTGAGAAAAAGAGGGTTGGGTTGAGCTATTGAGAGGAAAATACGATAGGATATTGCCGCAGTGTTTACTGCATTAAATATTTGAGTAAACATCTCACCCTAAAGTCAGGCGGGAAAAAACAAAATCAAAGAGAATTAATTATCAACTGCTTGTCATCAGAAATTCACACACAGATTATCCATTGCTTCCTAACAGCTTGAATGGCTGCCACAGAGGCGCACATGCAGACAGTGAAAGCATGTTACAACATTGCACAGAAGAAATGATCAACAGTGAATATAATGGTAAACTGTAACTCCTGTATAAATTTTCATTTAACTGATGCATCTGGCAAGTGAGAAGAATGATGTGAAACTGGCACATGCATTTTAGGAATACAAAATCAACAAAGGAATAAAGTGAAAGAAAAAACTATGTGTAAAGTCCAAATAGGCCATTGAAAATTATCAAGTCAAATTCATAGACACTATTTACGAACCTGATATTCCTCTATGACAAGATGACACCCTTAGTGGATGGAGGGAAAATCTGTGCATATTGTGACTTCAGTAAAGCATTTGACACCGTCTCCTACAGCATTCTCATGGAGATACTGGCTGCTCATGACTTAGATGGGTGCACTCTTTTCTGGGTAAAAAAAATGTCTGGAGTGACACCAGAGTAGTGTTGAATGGAGTTACATCCAGTCGGCAGGCAGTCATGAGTGTTGTCCTCCAGGGCTCAGTATTGAGGTCAATCCTGTTTAACATCTTTATGAATGGTCTGGGTGAGGGGATCGAGTGCCCCCTCAGTAAATTTGCTGCCAACACCTAGTGAGAGACTGGAGAAAATTATTTCTGGCTCAAAACAACTGAAGTGTGTGTGTGTGTTTGTGTGTGTGTTTGTGTGTGTGTGTGTGCCTCCCTCTTCCCCCGAATATTTCAGTTTTTTGAGCCAATAATCATTTTCTCCAGTCTCTCACAGGGTAGGAGTATTTATCTGCAGGAGGGAACAAAGGCTCTGCAAGGGAATCTGGACAATCTGGATCCGTGGGCTGAAGCCAACTGCAAGAGGTTCGATGAGATTCAGTGCCAGGTCCTGCACTTGGGACACTACAACCCATGAAGTACCACAGGCCAGGGTAAGAGTGCCTGGAAAGCTACTCAGAAGAAAAGGATCTGCTGTGCTTCTCAGCAACTGGCTGAACATGATCCAGCATATGCCCAGGTGGCCAAGAAAGACAACGGCCTCCTGGCTTGTATCAGCAATGGTGTGGCCAGCAGAACCAGGGCAGTGATTGTCCTCTTGTACTCAGCACTGGTAAGGCCATACCTTGAGTGCTATGTTCACTTCTGGACCACTCCCTACAAGGAAGATATTAAGGTGCTGGAGTGTGTCCAAAGAAGAGCAATGGACTTGTGCCTCCACAGAGAAAACTAACAAGCTATTAAAAAGTATCAGAATTGAAAAAAGCATCATGGAGCTGATTTTCTTGGATATTTTATAGGGGTTGATAGTGACTAAACAAGCATTTGGTCCAACTGTGTAATATATCATGAACTTAAAATTGCTGTGGATTCAAAATCATTCATTTTAAGCAGATTTTTATATCTGAGAGTTTGTCCCTTTGATGCAGAGTTTCCTGACTCAGTGGTATAAATAAATTAATTAATAAAAAATGAAAAAGATCTTGAAAACTTAATACATTGCTAACCATAGTTGGCTATATTTTTTCTTTCTCATTTACATTGCAGATACTGCGATCTAAATGTTGATTTGCCTTCAGCATATTATTTTGTAGGAAATGGTATGTAATTGGCATTCAAATCATTCTCTGTATACTGCTAGTAGTGAGTTGCTTCCAGAAGGGACAAATGCTCAATTTTAAAAATCCAACGGGTTTTCTTATAAGTCAATGGTTCTTTTAGGTCATAATTTAAATCTAAAAGAGTAAAATAAATTCCACATCTAATCAATAACAAATTTGTGTTTAGAAAATAAATGATACTGTGTTAAAGTAAAAACAACATACTCCATCACAACAATTTGCATATATTATCGATCATTTGAGTACACTTCATTTGGTATTCTATGAGATAGCTTTGAACAGAACAGAACAGAACAGAATGTCCTCTCTCATAATTTCTTTCTTTTTTTTTTTAACCATTTAGTGTAATGGAAATCTTCAATATTGAAATCCGAACCATTTTTTCTTCTGTCATAATCAGACAACTGAATATATAAAAGCTTAAAATGCTGTGTAACATGATCTTGAACTGCAATACATAAATGATGGAATTTGAAAACATGTGTTGCATGCATTTTCCAAGAGGTGTAATGTTAAAACTGCAAGCAACTACTTTGTTGACTAGGTTTTGGAATGAAGTTTAGACAACTGAAGAAGATGTTGAAAAAGACTGCTGAGAACAGAAAAAATGCTGATCATATTTATGCTGAATAATAAAGTGAGGAAAGTTTCAGGTAGCACCATCAGGGAGGGATGGATCTCAAAGGTCCAAATGCAAGTTATGACAAAAAGCCAGACCCCATACAAAAATGGAGAGGAGCACAGGGGAATCTTGGCAGAGTACAATCTTGCAAGGAAGGCAATGCCTAGGCAACTGTATCAGTAACATTGTGCAAGGCTGAGACTGTCTATACAGTGTATGAAAATGGGTTATACCACCATTTGGAGGCACCTTTCCAGCTTGGAGGGCAAGCAGCCCTCTCAGGAATTTTATCAAGAGGGGTGTGCTAAGTCCTGCAGTTGAGAAGGAATAATTCTATGTGCCCATACATGCTGAGGTCTTACAAGCTGTAAAACAGCTTTGCAGAAGAGTGCCTGGCAGTCCTGCTGCTCACCAAGCTGAATATTAGCCAGCAGCGAATCCTTGCAGATAAAAAAAACAAACAGCCTCCTGGATGGCATGAGGAAGCAACCACCAGATTGAAGGAGAGATCCTTCCCCTCTACTCTACCCACATGAGAATCATCTGGAGTGCTGGGGTGCTGGGTCCAGTGCTAGGATCCCCATTACAACACAGACATGAAGATGCAGAACTGAGTCCAGCAAAGAGCCACAAAGATAGTCAGTGGATTGGGTCACCTCTCATAGGAAGCGAGACTGAGAAAGCTAGCACTGTTCAGCTTGAAGTGGAGATGAGGAGGCAAAGAGATTTTTACAATGTGTTGAAATGCCTTACTTGAAGGTCTAAAGAAGATGAAGTCAGACTGCTCAGTGGTGCTCAGTAACATGATAAGTCAGTGGATGCAAATGAAAATGCA
The DNA here is from genome assembly GCA_013400955.1 of Drymodes brunneopygia. Taxonomy (NCBI): domain Eukaryota; kingdom Metazoa; phylum Chordata; class Aves; order Passeriformes; family Petroicidae; genus Drymodes; species Drymodes brunneopygia. Next base: position 406,026 of record VZTZ01034628.1, read on the forward strand.
GAAATCTACATTCAAACAAAAGAAAACAGTTCTACTGTGACAGCACCCAAACACTGGAAAAAACTGGACAAAGAGTGTGGGTTCTCCAACCTGAGAGATATTACAACATGAATGGATCAGCCCTGAGCAATCTGTTCAAGCTGTCTAGGTGGGATTACAGGATCTCCAGAGGGGCCTTTGAAATGTAGCTATTTCATGGTCCTGCAAGTTTATGAAATATCAAATTTCCATACAGATGTAACAAAACATGTGACAAATGGGGGGAAATCAATAAAGACTGGATGTTTATCTGGAAGGACAGTAGGGGGGAGAAAAGGAGGTAAGTAAGTAGGAGGGCTGTTGGAGGGACAAGGGCTGCATTTTTTTTGTGAATGTAGTTTGTTTCCAGGCTGCCTGGAGTCACTATCAAAGCCTTGCCTGGGTCACCTTGGCTGGGGCCAGCCAATAAACAAAACCAATCACTGTTGGTACCTCATAGGAAAGGGGCTGGCTTGAAAACAAGTAGAAGACTTTTCTGAAAAAGAGACAAGGAGAAAAGTATTTTCTAACATGGGAGAACTGAGACATCTTTTGTATTTCAAAGCTACACAGAATTATATTTTAAGAAAACTTTATTTCTGGATTTTAAGATTACCTGCAAAAGCTTATCCAATATAGAAGCAGATCAGAGCAGTAGAAGAATCAATGGGTTGTGTGGCATGTCCAACTCCTTTTCTGGGGAGATAGAAATCACCTGCATCAAAAGGATGGTACAGGAGAGTGGTAGCAGCAGCTGGATATGAATCAAACTTCCTACCATGCTACCCTAGGGATGAAAGCATCTGTTTGGTTTTGGTTCATGGGGACTTTTGTTTGGGGTTTTGTTTTTGGGTTTTGGTTTTTTAGGATTTTTTTTTTTTTTTAGTTTTTCTCTGTCTGAGAAACATCAAAGCTAAGATGAGTAGTTAATCCTTCCTGAAAATGTGTTAATTAGGACTTCAGGCTTTTTCCCTTTCTTTTAACAGTACTTCAGTCAACACTAAGAATGTTGCACAGAACCAGTTAAAGTACTGTTAGAAGAGAAAATTGATTCATACATAAAGCCTGGACAGTCAGGAAGCCTTACAGGGTCAGATTACCTAATTAAGAGTTGAAGAGCTTTTTGATCTCGCTACTCTTTTGTAAAGGGACAAAATCAAAATAACATAGATGTTTCCCAAGTGATTGTGACTTTGCGAACCATGTTAAACTCCATTGCTTCAAGGACAGCTGGGTTTTGATGAACCGGTAGCTTAAGATTTAGGAAACTTCTGTTTATTGTGCTCATCCCTGAACCGTAATTATTGAGTCATGGGGTACATTAGGATGAGCTCTTGGGCTCTCTGGGTTGGTTGCACATGTTATTTTGGCTTTTGCTACTTCCTATAATCTTGGACTCACAAAAAATTATTCAGCTAAGCAGAAGATTATTACTAAGAGAATGAATGATGTCCTCAATTATTCAAATTCAGTTTAGGTGACTGGAAGCTTTATTTAGAATATTCATTTGTGGAGCTGAGATGGCTGTATTTGAAGCAGCCTTTTGTGTGTGCCTGTGTCTACCTACACAGTTTATTGAAGATAAATGAAAGGAATTAAAAGAGTGGCTCAAAGTGCTTATTGGTGTTGTCAGATGTGAATTTTAAGCAAAGAAAAATGCTCTTGAAAATTAAGACACTAAAATAGATCAAACTGGGAAAAAGGCCACAGGAAAGCTAAGTAAATTTCATGCAAATTGATAGGCCCAATTAAAACCATCAGACATCATTATGATTGCAATCACAGGTTACAGCTTCTCTATCTGTACAGGGATATTAGCTATATGGCTCAATTCTTTGCTATGTAGCTGGAAACAACAGCTCTCTAGAGGAAACCCACCAGTTCTGGAAAACATCAGCATTCATGGCTATTTTGGAAAAAGGCTTTGAGTAACAAAAATTTAATACATGCAAGTTATATACATACACATTATTTATACATATAAGAAATAGCAAATGCATACATAATAATATAAGTAGTAATTAAACTTTATATTTATTAGACAGTTTGAATGTGAACTTTTTGTACTAGAAAGGGTTTTTTTTTAGGTAAAGAAAATGAATAACAACTTATCTGCACTGTGTTTTGCTTAGAAAACTGTCTTTAATGGAAAGATACTTTAGTTTCAAACTTTCCAAATTGGACACCTGGTCTGAGTAGAAGACAATCAATTCAGAGAGAGGATCAGCTTTAAATCCTCATCTCGACACCACCAAATTCCAATTTTATGAGAGAAAAGACTGTGTTTTGCTAAATGTGTCAATGTCCATGCCTTTGCTCTTTGTTCAGGTACGGCGCAGGGGCCTCCACTGAGTCGTGTACCCCTTCAGCTATCAGCCAGAATCTGGGGCCAGGCCACAGGTTTTTAACACAGGACATTGGAGTTGATATTTACTTAAGTTATTTATGTCTTGCGAATTGCTGTTATGACTAGATCCCAGAGGTCAGTGAAGACCTGAATAACTTCTACTTTATTATCGTTCTCCTGGAAAAAATCAAACTATTAATCAACATGAGGTTGAATATAGGGAGGCCTTGCAAAAAATCCCAGAATACTATAGCCATGTATATTATAACAAGTACTTAGTAGATAGCAATCACAGCAAAACTTAGTTATGCATAATTAGCCATATCAAGCTATTTTTGAACTCCTTTAGTACTTGGCAGAATTTTTCTCTCAGTAATGCTTCATGTTCCTTAAATCCAGCCACTAATTCTTATGACTGTCAAACGCCTCAGTGAGGGTTTATAGAGCAATGTGGAAAGTTTTGCACTTTATTAGCTTCAAAGAAACCATCACTATATACAGCACCAATGGGTGTTTTTTCTCTTAGCTGCAGTATAAAGAATTTGGCAATACCTGTTTGCTTTAATGGATACATCTGTTCCTTTTTGGCCTGTAAATTTCAATGTCATCCTAATGTCAAATTCAGATGCAAGCTGTGTTTTAAAGTGGTAGTGCATGACAAGTTTATGCAATTTAACAACAGATTTCATTTCATTTATAACTGCTTTTGAGAAAATTGTTTTTGTTGTGGTGACGTCATATACCATTTAGCTCTTCTGTTTATAACCCTGTTAAAACCTTAAAATTTTAAAGATGATTTCATCTTTCAACTAAGTGAAAATAGTCCATTCAAGAGATTGTTCTTCCATCATTTAGTAAAACCTATTGAAGATGTCTGCTAAGAGGTGTTATCCAGTTGCAAGGAATATATTTTATTTTATAAATGTTGAGTAAAGTTGATGCTTTTATGTCACATTCACCCAACTTATTTTGTCCCACACATATAGATTTTGCTAATAAGACAACCCATTTCTATTCTTGGAAGAATTGCACTCCTTCACTTAGCGATGGAATTTAAAAGAGCCAGTGAAAATTAACATTGCACTGCAAGAGGAAAGCCTTTCCCCATCTTCACAGCCCAAATAAGGATTCATCTTTCACCGAATCAGTTCACAGCCCAGGCTTGGATTTTAAAGTATGAGAAAAACTACTCACTACTTCTTTCCATAATTTCACTCCTTAAACATATTATCAAGATTACCAGTGAACATACCTAAAGCCCCACACTTTTTCAATTTCCTTTTAGATAGATGGCAACTCAGTTGACTAATTTCTAAATGTTTTCCATAATCTGTAATTCTAGAAGGGATTAACATAACTATGGGAATAAAGGGAATTCAGTATTCGTAAAAGAGAATAAAAGAAAAACATCAGGGTCTATACAGAACTTCACCGTTAAAAGACTGAAGAGCTAGAAGGTTTTGTAAATTACAGGGGTCTGATGCTTCAGAAATATTGAGATAATTATAATCAAATGTTTCAGTGCTATGTTCAGCAGTGGAGTGGCAGCCACAAAAGGAGTTCAACCATCTATGTATTTGTAGGAGTGGCTTTATCAGGAAGGGAATAAAAAGGGATTATCTTTAAGAAGACAGTTGAATTCTAATTTGGACTATTAGATAATATCTTTGCATCTGGTATGAAAGTCTTACTAGATGATAGACAATTCACTTTTTAATTGTATAAAAACTTTTAATTGGATAAACCCCAGACTTTTTACAGACATGCATTAATGGAAATTTTGCCACTTTTTGGGGTGCCTGTGTTGAAGCTCAGAACCCGGATTACTAGAAAAAATGGAAGACCTGAGAAAGAAAGTTTTGCTGGAATATACACTCTTAAACCATGTGGGAAATTAGCTACTTGTGGTCTCATTCAGAATACTCAGTTAATTTGGAGCATATTATAATGAAATGTGGTAGAATGAAATATTAAACTGAGATTTTTTACTGTTGTCTATATTAATGTTGGAAAATATAAAGGCCTCAGAGAAAATCAGCATTTTTTTATTTAAATAAAAATTTTAAGTAAATACTTTCAGTAACATTCTGATATTCAGAACAATATAAGAAAATATGAACGGTATATCTTTTTATTAGACTTGGCCAGATTTTTTCACTTTATAAGTAAAGAAACTTGATACCAATTTTAGTCTCCCTCATTAAGAATCTCTGGCACAGGGGTGGTCCTGTGCAGTGCCAGGAATTGGACTTTGATGATTCTTATGGTCCCTTCAATCTCAGGATATTCTATATTTTCATCATAGTTTTTATATGGGATGTAATGTGTGCTTGTGCCTGTTTGTGTGATTACAGACATCCCTAAGAAAGGATTAAGTGACAAAAAATAAAAGTTTAAAAGTGCTCATCTAAGTCACCCATTAAATACTTATTAACTGTAATTAAATAATTACTAACCTGTGGTTTATGCCTCATATGCTTCATAAATCTTCTACATTCTGCTTTAGGTTTAAAAAGTTTTACTAGGATCATATATTTTTTACCTTTGAATTTACATAAAACCCACTTGAATTTAAAGAAAATCTTATCAGTTATTTTGTAGTTGTTGTTTATAAAACAATTTTTATTGATCAGTTTTTGGAATTTCAGTTATTTTGCTGCATACATGCAAATCAGTGCCTTTGAATTGAAACAGATATAATAAATGCATCATAAATTAAAATAGGTTTTTTATGGATAAAGAATAGAACTGTTTACAAAGCATGAAATATTTATGGTGTTCTATAACATGCAATAGCTTTTTTGCATAGATTTGTGATGGGAGTTTTAGAATGGTATACACAGATATTTCAAGTGTAGGAAAATTCCAGAGGGATAATACAAAACTGTGAATTTTCCAGGAAGAGTAGAATTTTTTTTTTAAAATAGCCAAATCATTCATTTGATATGTTAATTTTAAGAGGAGATATTTTCCTGGTAAATTGGAAATTGCAAGGTAAGCAAATTTTTTTTCTGCCCTGTTCCTTAAAGGATAAATAAACACTATAGCAATTAATATATTGCACTGTCATATAAAACTAGGGTAACTTGATATGGAGCTCATTATGCTAGAATGAAGGGATTCGATTTAGTTACTTTCCTAGTAAATTCAATGAGCTTCTTACAGGTGTTTATTTTTAAGCTAACTGGGTCCAAGGTTTTCTGTAAATTAAAAATAGTTCTCTGTGGGGTAGGCTTTAGATTTCCAGATTCTAAATCCAGTTCTGCTGCCTTTGTTTGTGCTGAAAGACACAATTAGAATTCCTGTGCAGTAAAATGCTTCTCAGTATTCCTGATAAAGGAAGATCCCTCTATTTTAGTCACAAAAACATAAATAAATAACTAGACCCTGTATTTGCATGTGTTTGTAAGGATTCAATTTGACTTTTAGATGCCTTGGTTGAGATGTTCAATATTAATAGGTACTCAATTCAAAGATTAAGCTTTGAGCTCTAGAGAACAACAGGGGATGGGGGCGGGAGCGGGTGACTGGATAGCACTCAGTTGCCACCTGAGGTTATACCACGACATTATGGAAAGTAATTTCTTGAAGCATTTTCTAAACAAGGTGTTAGATAAACTTACAGGCCACCTAATATCCTGAATTTACTTGCTTTCCAGTCCTGAAAAGCACATTTATAGCTATTCAAAAGGAATAGTCTGTAGTTGATTACTCATTCCTCCCCACCCNAGGAAGGTATATTTTCCTTCTCTTTCCCTGGTTTCCACTGGGAATTGATGACTAGGTAGTGAAAACCCAGTAAGCTCCTTTTCTCTGTTTTGGAAAGAAATACCCTTCTGGGACTTAGGATACTGAAAACGGCAGCATAGGAGACTGCTATCTACTTCCCATTGTAGACTCTTTAGTGAAAATGAATGCCATGCAATAAACTAGCAACCCTCCTTCTTTTGCAGCCTTCAAATGGAGATATTTCATCACACTTTTTTATTTTTTCTGGTGAAAAGATGTAGCTCTACCTACAGAGAAGAAATAAAGTTCTCTGTTATTGAAGCCACACGCCTTTTAGTTACCCACTCAGTGTATGAATAGTCAACAGAATTATTTCCTAAGCAATTCAGAGGGTGAGTTAATAGCTTCTTTTTTTCTTCAAGGTATGTGTTCTACTGCACAGATACAAGGACATATTACAGGTTTTTGTAAGCCTTTCTATTATCAAAAACAGTGTTAGATAACTTTGTATTCCACTTATGGTTGTAATGTATTAAGGTTGTAATGAGAAGTGATGTCACACTTAATTGAGTGAATCCTGATTTTTTTTTAAAAAGAGCAATTTTCTTTCCCATTTCTCCTCCCTAAAACAAATATTAAAATATTCAGAAAAAATAATACATACTTTCATATTAGAAACTTCATAAGATTTGCCTTTTGCTAGCTCAATTTCATGCCCTTGAATACCTTGGAAAACAAATTGATGAATATACTTAAATGCCAAACTCATCACTGGGGCTGTCAGTTCCTGAAAGCAGCATCTACAGCATGTAAGCTGGTATGATGAGAGAGATTTTCCAATTCACCTTGAGTATGTCCTCTTATGTTGATACTTACATGAATAGCCAACAGCACTTTTATGTGGATGATATATGACTTACATATAAAACTGCACCAGCTACGCGTCTTCTACCTACTATAAATGATATATAAGGCAAGTCTTTAAGATGTTGCTTTTTTTTCATTTGAACTTTCATAAAACTACTTTACTGACAATTGAAAGCACAGTCATGCTATAAATGCAAATTTGCATTTATCACAGAAACAGATTTTATCAGATCAAGGTCATATTAAAGGGTAACTCATCTTCTTTTATCATATTTCAGAGTTTATGAAGGCTTATATGATTACATGTTAATGAATAATTATATTTGGAACTAAATCAGTAGCAATCATTATATAAAATAATTTTTATCCAAAAATGGTGTTGCTTTTCAGATGTGGTTATATACGTGAGGATGTGATACTGAAATTTCTCCCTACCTCCAAAATTTGATTTTTGTCAGAACTCAGCATCTTTTCAAAATCTTATTAGTGTGAATAAAATACAATTTAATACTTTCTTATTTAATCTCTCAAATAAAATACGAATTAATCTATAATTTCATAGGACTTCTTGTGTGTAAAATAAATTCTAAAATGTCCTGAAACCTCTTCATAACTTTAGTCCTCATTTATTTGCATGAGTTCAGGCAATCATCTCAAAAATCTATTTTAGCCCAATTTTTAAAACCATGGAAATATACAATGTCATCTTGTGAGATACTTGTGTGCTAAAACCCTCAAACCCATTTTACAGTGTTAAACTTGACTCAGTAGAAGTTCCATGTGGCAGAGTTATTTAAATAGGAAAAGACAACACTGGGAAAGCATTTAGATGAAGTCATTCATAAGAAGAAGCAGCATGCATCCATGTGGAGGTTTTTGAAATACGAACGATGATCATATTAGGGGCATCATATGCTTCAGAACATGTTCACTTTCTGGTCAGTTGAATAATGTTGTCTATATCAGCAAAAACCAGTGAATGAAAAGATAAACACATAACAAAAGGAATCCCCTATGAGGGATTTTCCTCAAGAAGTAAAAAATGCTAGATTTTTCACAAAGTACTGCACTACATTGACTATTCTAACTGCAAATTGCTTAGTGTGTTAGGATAGTAGAGGAAAATTTGAGACACACAAACAAATTGGAAAAAAACCTGCTGTTACCACTCAGCAGGTTAAGATCATCAACCTCAGCTTAGAACAATATAGTTCACAGTCTTAGAAAGAAAATATATCTCCAGATTGCCCCAACGTAATATTGTTGAAATATTAGTGCTAGTTGTCTCTAAGGAAGTGTAGGTGTAACATAGGGGGTTTCTGGATAAAAAGTGAACAAATAGGTAATATTCACCTTGCTAATCTGATAATGCATTCTCCAAATACTCAGGAACTGCTTAGCCTCAGGCCACAATAATTTCCTAACAGAAATGAATATTTTCCAAGCAGAAAGGAAAATTTCCTGCTTGAAAATAAGTCAGCAGCTCAGTAAAGGATCCTACTCTTTTAAAGTCAGACTTTCAGGCTGAACTTTGTGGTTTTAAATAGGTTTCCTTTTCACCCAGTCCTGATGAAATGAGTTTGTTTCTTTCTCTTTTCCTCTTCTACTGTTTTGATTTCAGGAACATAATAAATGAAAAATCATGGCTTTTAATTCAAAATACATGCATGGAAGAAAAGGCTATCTGATTATTTTTACATCAAACTCACAGCAATTTTCCTTTATTTTTACCACAGGACTTTATGCTAACTGAATCTTTTCTACTTTATATCTTTTCATCATATATTAAAAGAGACCAGGAGGAAAATGGCAAGCCAGAAAATATGCTCTTGTCACAAATAGAGAAACTCATTGTTATTTAAAGGCTATCTAAATTTCAGTTGGTAATTACAGAGAAAGGTTAACATATCTGAACACTATTAAAGAAATCCCAACAGCACAACAACAAAAACAAGTGTTTGATTTTTGCCATATAGTGTTCTGGAAGCCAGATAACATTTAAAAATATCTGAATTTTGAAAGGAAGTTATTACCACGAAAAAAATTCCATGAAACCCTCTAGAATAGGGTCAGGTGCTGAAGGTGTGTGAGAAGGTCATTGATGCAGCTTTTTGTAACTTGAAAGTCGAGTCACTCACACTGGGAGGATCTCTGCAGTTTGATTAACATGGACTTCGTCAAAACCAGCAAGATACAAACACAATTTTGTGCTGTCTGTGTTGGCAACTGATTAGATCTCAGGTGATTAAACTGCAATGTTCTAGTTATGACCCAGATGATTTTTTTACAATATTCAGACAATATTCAGATGATTTCTAGTATTGAAACTTCTGCTTGTTTCTTTGATACAAGGCCAAAAAAATCTTCACATTTTTCTTTCATTTTCTTTTTTAAAAAAAGGAATCAACATAAATTTGTATTTGGAAGTATTTTTGTTCTTCTCTCGTTTTTTCCCCCTTCCAGTTAGATCTATTTCTTTTGCCAAAAGTGCTCAATAATTATTAAATATGAAATATTTAATATTAGTTCGTTGGTGTCAGGATCTCGGGCAACCTCGGGATAGGCTGCCCGTGGTCGTGGTATCCCTCTGTCCCCAGGGCCAAGCCCGTAGTCAGCCGCAGGGGGAGAGCGGCCTCTNCCTACAAATAATTACTCTTTTATTATCCAAGGTATGACATTTTTTGGCACGTGTAAGATTTTGTAATGAATATTAATGCATATCTTCCTGAGAACATACATATCTCTTGTGGAAAACCTGCATCCCTCTGATGAATATTTTGAGAGATGACTTTTTTTTGCAATATATTCTCTGCTTTATCTTTCCAAAAATTAGAGTAAGTACATCACCAGTTTCATCTTCCAAGTCTTTTAACATCAGATGTTTATCTTGAGACAACCTTTCACTGTGCTTAAACTCAGTCACATCCAATCATCAGCTTTTATCATCAGGGCTTCAACACATCTGACATGGACCTTGATTTCCCAGGTGATGCTCAAGACACTACAAGATTTCAAATAAACAGAAAACAAGCTGCAACTGCATGTGAATGAGAAAGCTAGCTCCCTTGACAAAGACTCATGAATACTTTAGAGAACAGAAAGTGCAGGTTGTTATTATAGTTTTCTTAGAGAGTCTCAAGCATAATTCTTTTAATAAAATGACAGTTCAGAAAAGAACTTTTTTCTCATTCTGCAATGGCATAGGGAAATATAAACTGAATTTCTTCAGGGTTGCATAAGTCAGTTGCAATGCACTGGGCTATAATGAAGAAGCTTCATTTTCAATTCATCAGATACCTTCATCCAAGCAAATCGTTTAGCAAATTCAGTAAATATGCTGGTTCATATTCAGTGCAGTAGTAATTCATATTTTAATATTAATTCATACAGTTTGTACTCATCAAGAGTTGGAATACATTTACCAGAGATGCCCCTGAAAAGATAACCTTGTTGTACAACTTTGCAAGCACACAGGTTACCTTTCTGGAGAGCGCATCCTCCTCCTTGGTTACATATTTTCTAAGAGAAGAGGGAAAGGGGGATATGTTCCCAGTGTTTTGCTTTATGTAAAGATTGTTTTGAATGTTGTTCAGTGATTATAATCAAAATTTTCCTTTGTAAGACCTGGCTTCATAATCTAGCCTGTCTAAGTAATGGATGGATTTCCCATAAAAATTAACTATGTCTGCACTTGCAAACACATGCAAGTAGGCAGCTTGCAAGGCAAGGCAAAACAGACATTTGTATCATTAATGTGATAAATAATCTCAGTGTAAAAATCCATACTGGAGTATTCTACTTCGAATGAAAAGTGAGTGGCAGAAGTGTATCCTGAGCTTGAAACATGAATGAAGAATTTTAATCCTTCTGGTTCTTAGGTAACCTAAGTATACTAGATTATTCTAATGTCTCTTACTCCCACTTCCCTCCACAGTTACTAAAAATCTTTTTCACAAAACATAAGAAAAATACATTGAACTAAAAATTAAACTCCATCTAAATGTTTCAAGTAAAAAAAAAAAAATTAAATTGTCAACAAAATTTCCGCAACTGCTTAAATCTGATTTTAAACTCCAATTTTACCATGTTGTGGATTAGATTCACAGAATAAGCTCAGCTAAGGAACATTCCCTTAATCTGAAAAATTGTGCTCCAGTTAATTCTCAGTTTTCACCTGCCAGAGTCTTATTCAGACAAAGACTCTCATGCAGAAAATATATAGGGCTTTTTTACCCATGAAAGTACTTTTAAATAGATATTAATATTTTTTTCTATGACACTATTTGACGAAAATATAAAGAATAGAAGTATGGATCTAAGTAGACTATGAATGAGTGAAGAGTCCTAGCCATGTGGAAGAGCTCAGAAATGAAATGCTGACAAAATTAAAAACAAAATCAATATAAAAATAATGTACAGAAGATATAATATGCTTATTTTTATGCCTCTGATAATGTTTTTAACCAGAAATTTACTATTCATGAATGATATCCTGAAGTTACCAAACAGCATTCTATGAAAATACATCAACTTGTCATAAAATGTTCAAAAAAAGAGGTACAGGGAAGAAATGAATGACAAAATCTCTTTAGGAGCTAGCAGAAATATTGAAACAAGATTTAGAATCTATATTATGTATCCTCAGCTTGAATATGTTAGTCCCAATGTGTATAGCACAACTGGGTCAGGTACAGAGAGGAAGAGCTAGAACAATTAGAGCCACTGTCTTGGAATAGCTAAATTAAAAGCATTCTCCAGTATTCAGAGTGGAAGAAGATGTGATAAGCATAAAATCATGTATGTCATTAAGAAACTGAGCACTTTTTCCTCAAATGCAGAATTCTTCCAAGACATTGGCAGGCTGCAAGTTCAAAAGAGGAAGCCCTTCACAGAACACAGAGTTAAACTGTGAGGAGCATGATGAAGTCACTACACAGGTCCAGTATCTGTATTCTTGGTGTTGAAAAACCTGCTAACTACACAATATAGAATATAAATCCACCCAGGTATATTGCATGGAAATATCAACGCAAATATTGTTGGCTCAAGAGGTTCCAGAGCAGGACCTTGCTGTAAAATTGTTAATATTGTCATAAAAAAGAAGTTTTTGTTTTCCTCCCCTGATATGCTTTCTTAGTATTAAATATTGGACCAGGTTGTTGGAATGATATTGTTGGGCTAAATTAATCTTGTATGTAATCCAGTTTGTATCTCATGGAAATTAAAATCAAGTTTACTTAATTTTATGTTTTGCATTTGACAGAAAAAGATGAGCTGCACTTCTCCATTCTGCCTAATTTTATAAATGGGTTTTCTTCAGAGATTGCTTAAAGGAGAAATGTGAATAAAAGATAAAAAATATAATTTTTCCTAATAGGCCTTTCCTTCAAATTTTCTTCTATAAACTGTACAAAGCAGTTTGGTAAACGTGCTAGATATGTATGTTAAGCTTTGGTTTTGCCTCTCTGGATAGAGCACCTGGACAAGTGCAGATTTTCTGGAAAGTATAGAAGTGACAATGATAACCTGATCTTCAAAGTTTAGGGGTGTTTCTCAGCCATAGATGTACTGAGCTGTAGGAGGACAAAAGAACTTGGTACACTATTTGTTCTGTCCTGCAAATATTCTGTCTGTTCTATTGGAACACAAAGGCATTTCCCTAGGTTTTCAAAATTTGCTTATTTTTCACAGAGAAAAATAAAGAAAATATAAGTACATGTATCTGCTATAGTCCATCAACGTTTTCTGTTGCTTCCTAAAATTAGCAGTAAACCTAGAGCTTTGAAAATTTTGCACTTTTTTTTCTATTATCCAAAACGAATCAATTTTCAATTATTTTAGTTGTATTTAAAAAATATTTTAGCTATACATCTAATTAGGACAATATTCTAAACACATGGTAGCAGAAGTGGTATTTGTATGCAATTCTAATTTATGCACACCTTGAAATACTGAATTTTAGGGGTTCTTTTGCTTTATTATCATATATATAATTCTAGCAACATATAGAAAAAATTAGTGTTTTCTTCAAGACTCTTCTCAAATGTGTTCATCAAGAACTTAATCTACTTGATGACACGGACAAGTTAATAAATGATGTATTTCATTTAGTCTTGCTAAATGGCTAGTGCTCTTGTAAGTCCAAAATAGGCCAGGGCTGTGAGAGAACAGCTGGGCCTTACTGTCCCTGTCCAGGACACCCAGAGCTTCTCCCCACCCCTGCTCACAGCCCAGGACTCCATTTCAGCCCAGCCACCCATCCCTTCCCCCAGCAATATTTCAGGAGTGTTGGCCTTGGTCTCCAGTCCCATCTCCTCCAGTCATGGCTGGAGGCAAGACTAAAATAAAAGAAGTATTTTCCTATGATATTCTTGTATCTGTTGTCTGGTCTTATACAATGGAAAGCAAAAAGCTCTAAGTATTGAAGTTTCATAAAGTTTCATAAAATAAAGGATCCTTTTCAGAATTTGAGGTAATTTTCTGAATGAATTATTGAATGATTGACGTATCACGTGTTGGTTTTTGTTAGCATGGTTTTTGAATGATGAAAGTCTGAGAGAATTAACACTAGCACCTACAATGTATCATTACACACTCATTCCCATTTTAGAAACAAAAGAGAAAGTATTTTTCAACATTGACATATATCTAGCTTGTCAAATCCATAGCATTTTTTTGCAAATGTAACTTAATTAATATTTGCATATGTAGAGGGTAGAGGATCTAATCCAAAGCTTATCAGAATTGTTTAGTCAAGAACTATGAATAGTTTTGAAGGTATTTTTTCCAAAATTAGAGACTGTTTCTCAGTCTCCATAAGACTTTATCAAGTGGAGTAAAATGATTTTGAAGAAATGAGGTGGTATAAGGTTTATGGCCACATGTCTGAAATCTGGTCTCTAATAGTCATAAACTAACAAAATTTAATAGCTGACCAAAATGCATTTTACTTTTATGGATTTTTTTAGACTAACAAAAATCTTTCAGGATACAATATCACCTTAACTAGAAGCATAGTGACTGATTTTCTTGATATTTTATATTATTACCTTGAAGCATCACTGATTGACATGAAAATGATTTGGCCAAAATCTTTTTAGAAACATGTAAATGTAGGGCTTAAATGGCCCTTTATAATACCAAGAGAAACACAAGCATTTATTAATCCAAGAGATAATGCTGAGTATTACTGAATCCTGCTGTCAGAAGACAAACAACCTAATGGAACATTCTTGTTGAAATAACAAATTGCTATATGACTGAAATATTTACAAAGAATTCTTACAGCTGAATGATAGTGTAGATATCACTGCTAAGTCATGAAAAAATGCTGATAAAAACAGCCATTCAGGTCTGTCAAGTAAATAGATTGTAAGTCACTTCTAAAAATTATGCCTTTCAAGCCCTTTGAAGCTACATTTTAGGGGAGGATTTCTTACTCCTAATTAGTGCATAGAAAACAGAATGCATTGTGCATTCTCATTCAACTCATTCAGTGCCTGATGAATTATAAACTCATAAACATTACACTAGTAAACAATTATACTTACATTTTCCATGGGGAGTACTTGCAGTGTTCAGTCCATTAAATTGGGATTTATATGAAAGTGGAGACCTGCATTTTTCAGTAAAATACTGAGGAAGAGTAAGGGTGAGAATTATGAATACATTATTTTCAAAGTTGTAACCTACATATAATTCCTATATCTTACATATAATAGAATTTGTTTTGGGCTAAATTTTCATTTGTATTTACCACACCCTTTTAACTTTTTCAAATAATCTATCATGGCATGCTACACCGGAATTCATGAAATTATACTAAAACAAAAATAAGAACAAAAAAACCCCACACAATCAAAAAGGGACAGTCTGGTGTTTTGGTCTGCTTACTGTTATGCATGAGTGGAATGCTTGTATGTCACATTTATAAAGCACATTTAGACACTTCTGTCTTTGTAATATCTGTTTGATTCATGTCTCTTAAACAATTAGGCTTCTCTCATAAATGTACTCAGACTTAACACCTCTGAAAAGTAGCATTATTATGCCATCATTTGGGATAATAAGTAAAAAAAAACATCCTGTATCAGTATAAAGCATGGGTGATTTTTCAACTTAAGAAAATATCTTATTTTTCCTCTTCTTGCCAACACAATTATAAAGAGAATTGTTTATGATATTTTTGATATGTATTATTTATGATTGACAATAACAAGAACAATGTTACCATATTATTAGATTTATTATGACATCACACGTAATTATTGTGTTGCATGAACTAGCAAACTGCATTCCTGAATTTAATCCATGAAGGTTTTTAATTTTGCCTCATAATTTTGAAAATCTTTATGTGTTTTATTTAGAAACAAAATAAATGCAATTAAATCTAGTCCTGTTTCATATTTAAATGGATAAGTTATAGTTCTTTCAAAAAACCTGCAAAATTTTAAAGTTTGTGTTTATAAATTACATTCATTGCCATTTTTCTGAGAGACATTAGAAAGAATGGATGATTTTTTTACTGCTGTTCACTGGGTTTGGAGCAGGCACATTTTTCACATATAACCTATAGGCATCTTTCTAAAATGTTAGAATACATCTAAATATGAAAAATCTAAAGTATTTTGTTTGGTAGTCTTGTAAAAATCAAATATTTGTTTCAGAGATACTGCTTAAAATAATGCAGTGTACAAAATATATTTATGCATTTATATGAAAGAAATATATAATCAGTTGAGATGGATTAGATTCAAAAGCTACCCAAATTCCAGGAATAAAAATGTGGTATTAAAATAAGAATTATTAAATTGATTTAAAATATTTATTTAGCTATGTATATTGCTTGTTTTTAAGTAAACCAAACATTATTTCCATCTACTTTAAAGAACAGACTGAAACAATAGATTAGAGTAGATTAGTCCCTGCTCTGTTTCAGGAAAATAATAAAAATATTATTAACCATTGTGATAGTTGGAAGAAAACTAGTGTGGTATTCTATGACTTACTAAATACCTTCAAGCAGAGGGAATTTCCTCTAAAACTGTCAGAAGGTTGCAGGATTAAGGACTCAGTCCTGATATTTGTATCTCTTTTTATGTAAAAGAGACAACATTTTACTCTGTGAGTCTAGCACAGGGTATGACTCTGGGAAGTTTTGACATCATTCAAAAAGAAGATTGGATGTTCAAGCTCTGCTCTCAAAGTAGTTTACATGGAGTAATCACTGATTTTGATTTATATTTAATGTTTAGACAACCATTGCAGAGAGAAAACAGATTCCGTAATTTTGTCAAATACTGTCTTCAGAATATTTCTTTATTGGCTTGTAGTTGCTGGAATGAAAAAGTCATTTATAACAATAGTTTTTTTAAGAGTTCTGCTTTCTGTTGAAAGATTTCTGATTATGGCAGAGGGTTGAAAGTGATGTTTAGCTAAGTTTCATAATTCTGTATTTTCTTCATTCCCTATTTCTTTTTATTAATTGCAGAGAAACTTTTCAATTTAATTTGTCTATGAAGAAAATAAGTAGATATATTTTGCAAAATGTACCACATCAGATAAGATTTATGATACACAGCACCAAATAATTAGAAAAACAACTCTAACGTGCATAATTGAGCTTCAGAAAGGAAATGCTTTCATTAGCTCTGTGTGCTGTTTTTGGCTGGGATAGGGTTAATTTTCTTTACAGTCTCTGGTATGGGGCTATATTTTGGATTTGTATGGAACACAGGGTTGATAATATAGAAACTTTTGTTATTGCTGAGCAAGGCTTGCATGGAGCCAAGGTCTTACCTGCTTTTTGTAATGCCACACTGGGCAGGAAGTTGTTGGTGCATGGCTGGGAGGAGACACTGCCAGGACAGGTAACTCAAACTGACCAAAGGGATATCCCAGACCATGTGATATCATGCTCAGTATATAAAAAAGGGGGAAGAAGGAGGAAGTGGGGGATGTTTTGAATGATGACATTTGCTTTTCATACCTTTTATAGACCTTGATTACATCTCTTTCCTTTGTGTGTGGGTTTGATTTTTTTTAAAATTTGGGGTTTTTTTTGTTAAATATTTCATTTATTTTATATAAATACTTTTCTGTTGTACATAATTTACCATGTTCTTAAAGCTTGGAGATGTAAGACTATTCTGAATAAATATATTTGTTAAAATAACATAGTTGTTTCAAGCACTGTAGTGGGCCTAGTGATCATTAAATGAGAAGAAATGAAATTATAAAATAAAAGCAGTCCAGGGTATTAAATTTTAAACTTAAAGAACCAGTAATGAGTGTTTGCAGAAAGGCAAGGAAAGTATATTAGAAACTAATTGCAGGTCTTAAAATGCACAGTGTAAGTAACGATGGAAAAGAGTTTGAATCTGTAGAAACACTTCTACTTTTTTTCTGAAGAAAAAAGTATTTTTTATATTTACACCATGCAATTTCTGACTGAACAAAGTAATTTCTAAAGTAATTTCTGTGTGACAATATTTCAAAATATCTGCTGGGGTTTTGATCAGTCAAGAAATTTGATATGATATTGTATAATTGGAGTGTGAACATGGGTCTAGGCTAACAGTGGGACACCATGCTCCTGTTGTGTGATTGTACTCACTCAGCCTAATACAGATGACAGACAGCAGGATAGAAGCAATAAGCTGTTTTTTCTTCTAAGAAATATAAAGAAAAAACAGCAAATAATATTTTCTGCAATATGATAGGAAAATATTGCAAGTGTAACATACAGCTAATAAAATAACCAAAAGAAATTAGAGAAGAGCATCGTCTTCCATTTTCCTCATTCCAATGTGCGAATTACCTCTATGACATGAAAAATACCCTAATTCTTTGAAAAAAGTAGAAGAAGAAGAAAGAAAAGAAATATGAAAACACAAATTCTGTGGGCAGTAACAGAAATGTAAATGTGCTAACCTTCACTGAAATCAAATGTACTTCAGAGGATTTGTATAAGTGGGATAAGGACAAAATGGACATGAGAACTTTGCAAAATTAGTAAGTTTTACTTTCAGACCTAAACGAGTTTAAACCTCATGGAAAATTGAACAGTTGCTACATTAGGATAAATATGAGAGTTGGAAAATAGTAATTTTCACTTTTAAAATACTAAAAACCCATCATAAATCATTAAAAAAACCCTTTTCTCTCTTTCTCTTTCTCTCCAATTTTCCCCACTTTTTGCCCCTTTTTTCTGCACATTCTAAATGTAATATAGACCGATTTTAATAAAATGCCAAAGCTTATTGATTTGATGCAATAGTTATGTCATAGCCAGCCTGGTCAAGCTGCATTAAAGAACACAGACAAGAGATTCACATTAGATTTCAGCCATAGAATGAAGATAAATGGCTTGGTGCATTTGAGAAGGAAGCTCCTGTAGGATGTGAACGTGAAATGCACTGGTGATGAGCATAACTAGGGGCTGTGGTCAATATAAAAAAATGATGGAAAATAAATCTTCATGCTGGCTTTCTTAAGGACACATAATCTAGACTGTGTGATATCACACCAACTGAAAATGAATAATTCTCTGGAAAGTGAGCTGTCTAAAGCTACTCTTTTCAGGCAAGACCAAAAATCATGACACTATACTCTCCATAAGTGAATAATAAATCAAGCAAAATTTTAAAATTGACATAACTGGGCAAAAATCCATTATTATTTTTGCATGAGATGCTGATATAGCAAATCCTGCCACAGATGTCACATGCTGAAACATAGGTTCTTTATTACAATCAGAGAATGTCTTCATACCTGTGTCTGTTGCAAATTGCTGAGTGAGAATAGGAAAATAAAGACCGACTTTGTCTTTCTAATAGAATCTCCACACAGTTTTTGTTTGGTTGCTGTGCTGTTTTGTGGAGTTTTTTAAGAATATGTGTTGGAATTGAAGATCTTGAAAGGAAATACTATGCAACATGAATTATGACTGTGTATAAAACTACACTATGCAGAATGACTTTCAAGATGTCAAATATTTTGGAAATATTTTTTAGAAGTTACTACTCCTAGTTTCTATCCATGAATCATGGACAGCCTCCTACAGTTTCTAAATTCTGACTCCCTAATTAATTTCAGTGGTTTTGGTGTACATTAGTCTAACTCATGATAGAATACAAGCAGCACTGCTCAGTAATATCTTGTATTTATATTACAAAGAATTTGCCGTTATAATAGAGGATTTAAAGTAATTGCTTGCTTAAAAAGAAGGCTGTATAAATAGAGGAATAACCTCTCTTTCCTACATGGAACCAAATAACTTGAACGGAGCTCTATGAAAAAATTATTGAATTATGGTTTTCCTTTAAACCAATTTTTAATTAAGTACATGCAACTATATATCTACAGCATATCTTGCACAGTGTCACAAAAAATATCATTTCATATGACAGGTAAATTCATGTATGTTCTGGGCTTTTACCTCCAGACTATCTTTAAAGTCTTGTTTGTCCATTCTGCTGATTCTTTTTTCTTTCTTTGATTATTCATTTTTAAAACATATTTGTTAAGATTGAACAGTGTCCCCTGGAAAGACCTGTCAGATAAACCAACAGCTATTTCTTTTCCTGATATATCCAAATTCTTCAAATGGAAAGTGTTGGCACAGCTTCCAGAACAGTTATTGTAGGTCATGGTTCACAGTGTGATTGCCAGAAAGAGGTTTGGATTAGATTTGGATTCTAAAGAAGTATTTTAAAAGTTGTTTAGAAGAGATGAACCTCACAGTGATCTATAGTATTTGATTGATTGATTTCATTATAGATACATATGAAACTGTACCAACTTTTTTTTCACTCCTAACTTAATTATTTTCTATTTCTGGTTTATTTCACATGTGCATAATTCTTGACCAACGTACTTATGTTCTGTTTTCTTTTCTAAAACACTCAGTAGGAAAAAAGTAAAACAGAAAAGGCATAACCTGGGGGAAAGCGTACAGGAAAGTTCTCAAAACCAGAATTCTTATCTGCTATATATTTTTCTAAACTCTTTGACAAAATACATTAATAGTAGAATAATTGTCACTCTTGGGACTTTTATCAGTCAAAGAAAGTGACATACCATCATTCATCAGGGGAGAAACATGAAATTTAACCTTCATTCCAATCATGTGTTCTTTTACTGCTTTATTTCTATTCTTGTGTTCCTCTGCAATATTTGCCCCTTTTGACCTTTGGTCATGAGGTTTCTCTCTGACTGTAAGTTTTCCTAGATAAAAAAATAATGCCTTAAAATCATAACTCTAATTTGTGTTTGCTTAAGCTAGTCTAAGCTAGAATCACCCTTCCAGAACTAGATTTTGAACACTTGACATGCCCCTTATAAATAACATTTCCACATCCCCGTGCTGGCAATGCAGAGACTGACATCTGAAATTTCAGTTTTCCACGCTCTCAGCTCCATGCTCTGACTTTCATCTTAAGCCACTATTAATTTACGGCATGTTTGTCTAAAGTTTGGCAGTAAACTGGTGCACCAGGTTCAACAACTTACCACCAGTTTGTTGGTATTCAAATTACTGCCTTTGGCAGATTAATAACTGCAGTTAAGCATGACAGTATTACTTCTGTAATCTGCAATTGACATACTGTATAAAGAGACGGTATTTTCTTTATTCATTGGAACTCTCCTGACAATAAGGCTGTTCACTTTTCAAACATTCATTCTTCTGTATTTTGTCCAATCCAGTGTCACAGTTGAAAATACAAAACTTACTTTCTCTTTTTATTTTCTATAACGTGACTTGAAAAACCTTTGACTATGCAAGTATTTAAGGACATGCAGCAATGAGATAATAGACCTAATTCTATAGCCATTCTACATCAAATGAAGCCATGTTTTTATAGCATATAAATCATTGCAAAAGAGTTTAGAAAAGTTGTTTTGAATGTCCCAGTCAGAATGTGTTGAAATCCTTACATTTCAGTTTCCTGATCCTTTCCATTTGAAATACTGTTCTGTGTTTACAAGGAACTGTACAGTAGTATTGCTTGTATCAATCTTTGAGATTCAGCTGAGGAAATGGTATTTGAAAATAGTCACAAATCCCATTCCCTTTTTCCCTGGGGTGCAAGCTGTCACTGTTTTACAAAGCTGACTTTTGCTCTTTGGGGAAATTTTGGAAGGATGGCAATGCAAACAGTCAAAGCACAGGCTTATGTTGCAGCTAAAGCATGGACAATGGACACACCCCACACCACCCCAGAATACCGGCAGCTATAAAGAGCAATGAAAGAACAGAACTGGTATTCCAGCCACAGAGCTTGCATCAGAAACCCAAGTGGCATATAAAATACTTCATTATTTTCTTCTGCAGGGTAATGGCAGACCAAGCTCTAAGACAGAAAATGATACCTAGTAGTCCAAATGTATGGGAATGTTGTCTTTTTAATAATTTTCCCTATGTGTTTGGGATACAGATCAAGAGATAGCTTCTTGGAAGCTGAGAGTTCAAATTTTGACAATGTCATGGAGGGGACTCTTCAATGACTCTTCAGCTCAGGGGGAAAGAAAAGCTATCAAACTTAAAGCACAAGAGAAATTTTTAAATTTTATTTTGAAAATTATTCAACACCTTTATTATTATTATTTATTATTATTTCAACTAATTAAGATCACAGTTCAGAGTAAAGAAAAGGAAAAAAGATCTTTATGTGAATAATTTGGAATTTTGCTGTACAAAACACAAGTACCGTGCACCTTTCCAAAAAGAACCAAGACTCATTCAGCATAAAGCATCTCACAAGCAAACAGAATTAAAGTTATATGGGGAAATGAAATTCTGAATTTTGCTTGCTTGTGTACTTTTTCTTTCTTGTATGAAAAGAATTTATATATAAAACCACTGGTGGGTTTTTGATTTTGGGGTCATATCCAGGGAGATTTTCTTCCTGCTGTTATGATATGATACCGCAAAGTGTAATCTCTTAGGTCAAATTTCATCATAGGAAAGGACAGCCATCATACATTTAAGAAAGCACAAAATCTATCCGAATTATTATTCTATGATGCAGTATTGGTAACAACTGGAATCTCTATTAATCACAAGCAATTTAAAAATTGTTCTTCAAAGCAAGAGTTGTAAGATAAATACGACTTCATTGAAGACGTCTTTAAAACATTTCAGTGATTAATTTTAATCATCAAAGTGAACAAATCTTTGGTTTAAAATTGCTGAGAAGCCAACATATTTTATTTGGGAAGGATAGGTAAGAGAAATGTGACTGAATAATTGTTTTAGGAAAATGAACTATAAAGTTTAAATTCTCATAGTAATTCATTTATTTAAAATAAATAGTTGAAATTAATGAAAAAATAGAAAATTATGACATGATGGGTTAGAAAAATCAGGGGGGTTAGATAATACCCAGAGATTTTAATCTATTTTTTCTATCCTAATTTTAAATTTTTATGGAAAAATATTCAGTAAGTTATTTTAAGTAACTATCTAAATTTCTAGTATTCCTATCAATGCATCAGGCTGAGATCAGCTGGGAAAAGCATGTTTCTGGAGTCACGAAAGCGAGTGACTGTGCAAGCTATCTTCCTCTATATTATACTACACCCATAAAACAGCATAATATGATCTATCTTGTTCTGCAGGGTCTTTAGAGGCTGGTGGATGAAATTTCTAGAGCACACTTATTAGATGCTGCAATCGTTTCTGATGATGTCTTTATCCAAAGGTGCTAGGTGAAAATGAGATCTGGTTTGTAAAGTGTGCAGCTGAAATTACATGCTACTAATAGCATATTGCAACTAACCACAATCTATAATACAGTTTATATTTTCTTTTGATATCTGACAGAATTATATATGTGTGTATGCATATAT
>VZTZ01034629.1:0-169339 GCA_013400955.1 Drymodes brunneopygia
CTATTGCTGATCCAGGCCAGGCTCAGAATAAGATACCTGGCAGATATCTTATTTAGCTCTAGAATAAGATATCCAGAAATAATTTCAGTCCTGTTTCTGCACATAGTTACACTCCTTGCCTTGCTTTGTTTCTCATACAAAGCAGCTGCTTTCTACTCCTCCACAGCCTCAGATTTCTTTCCTATGGAAACCTAGACAAAATGGTGAGTGGGATTTTCTGCATGCCCTGATCTTACCCAAGTGTGGAGACAGGGTCTTTTCAGGACATGAAAGCTCCTCTGTGCTTTGTGCTCACCACTCTGGTTACAGCCTTGGGTATCCAAGTACTGCAGATAAGTGCTGAGACCTTGAATTTTATTTGATATTCTATGGGAAGCAATTGTAAAGAGCAAAGGATGAGCTGAACGTGCTCGCAGTAGCGGTGCTGCCAAGGAGACGTGTGGTTGCATTCTCTATTAGCTGCAGTTTCCCAGGAGTTCTGCTGCTTGAGAAAAAAAAATTCAAGGCCTCAACACTTTTAGGAAGTGTGTACACTGGCACATGGCAGCTGTTCAGTCAGGACACTTGACCAAGGGGAAATTTCTGGTATTTTTCCACTAGGCACAATTCTTTTGTGCTGAAACTCCATCTTTTCAATTTAACCTTGTATTATTTGACTTCAAAAAGTGCAGTGACTAAACCCACTATGTTTTCTGTTTAACATTTCTAATTGTTGCTAGTTGAATCTTTAGAAACATCAGAAGCAGACAAATGCTTGATGAAATTAATAGGTGGGATTATGAGTGGGTGGTTGTATTTAAGAGTGATGTTCTGCTGTCTAAGTGATAGTTTTGCAGTGTGTGGTCCTTGGAGAGCTGCAAATGGAAACACACACACTGCCCAGCAGGATTACAGAAACAGGGAATGAATCTCAGAGGATGAATGCCCTTCACAGAGTCATGGTGTATGAGGCAGCTTCTCATTTTCACTAATATTTTCACAAATTCTTGACATAAAAGCAAACAAATCCATTGAAGTAACTACTAGACAGCCCTACCAAAGTCATCTCAGTAGCCAGTTTTTCCTTCTGTGTTTCATTTCTTCCTACAGGAAACTAAAAAAACCCAAACCCATGATGTTATAAGAATTCAGTCAGACCTGCTGCCACCATAGTGGTTAGACAGAGGAAGGCATGCAGCAGAGAACAGAGAAATTGATGTTTTATAAAATTCTGACACACTTAGCATGTATTGGCCAAATCAATGTTTTGTCTACATTTGAAAACGTAGAATAAGTTCTTTTCAAGTTACAGAAATAGAAGGTTTATGTTACTGAACTTTTCAAGATGAAAAATATGATGGAGATAGAATACAAGTTTTGATTAATAAACTGGAAAAAAACAGCCAAACAAAAAAATCTCCATGTTATCACACTTACAGGCCAGGAATATTTGAATTTATATTTGTAGTGTTTATCTTTGGGTTAGGGAAAAACCCAGACTCCTTAACTAATATAGTGCTGCTGTTCAGCCTGCCATAGTTCACTACTCTGACCAGCAGGATATTTGGCATTGAGTTTAGCCTATCAAGTAAAGAAATCAAGAGTTTTATCTGCCAGGTCACAAATAGCAATGGAAAGGAAGAATATCAGAGACAGCCCTGGAAGAAAAGTAGCTGACACAGAGAGCTGAGGCAGCACTGACATGTTGGCAAACATATGCTTGCAGTGAGAGTGAATTTAGGAACTCAACTGCAGAATTCTTCGTTCACTCCTCAAACACATCATGGGAAAATAATTCAGCTCAATAATGTGGGTTTTTTTTTTTCTTTTGCAGCTTTCATCAGTCTCTAGAGAACAGAATTTAGAACACCATTCCTGCCTTTTCTATTTTTGCTTTCTATTACAGGAAATCAAAATGCAGTCTTGTTGCTACCACTCACTCCTGAAACATTCTGTACATCCATTAATTCTGACATCATGGTCATGTCTCATTTTTGTGTTTGGAAGGAAGGTATTAATATACTCACATTCTTCCAAGGAGCATTTGTAGTTTAACTTCATTCTCCCTTGACATTGCCTATGCATTTTCTTCAAGTTGCTTTGAGTTTTGCTAGCTTCTCACTGAGATCACTAAAAGTAGAGATAGGTAGAGATAAAACATACCCTGTTATTAAATAATTCCTCATAATAAAATAACCCATAATAGTGGCATAGAGATTGATTTCTTCTGTCAGTCAGGAGATCATGGGTGATTGAAAAATGAGAAAATACGTGGTAAAAAGAAAAGAATGATAGAACTCTGAGGTAATAAAAACTCATGCTAGTGCTATTTGGTATTCACCAACTTCTCTGATACTTCTGCTCTGTGCTGTCAGTCAGTAGCTCCTTTGCTCAAAGATTTCCTTTTTTCCCCAGCTGTGCCTATGCAAAAAGTTCTCCATGCTGTAGCATTTTCATCAACCTTAGCACAAATTTTGTAGCAGTAAAAAGTTCATCATATGAAAAGGGAAGAGTCTAGTAATAATGGATGTTTTTTAAAAATCTTGAATATGGACAAGGCTCAAACTTCTCAATGACTCAAGTACTTTCTAAACAAGATCCAGAGTTATGTGACTTCATTTTTATTTTTGCCAGGGATTCCAAGGGAACACTTTCAGTTAGAATGAGTCCCACATATAACAAAACCATAAGTAAATAGAAAGGCTTTGGTTTTGTATGGCTTTGATTGTGTGGTTTGGTCAGTAGCTTCAAGAAGTGATGGAGTGGATGGAACCCCATCATGGCCTGGAATCCCATCATGGCCTGGACATAATGGAAGTGTCATTGCTATCAGGAGTTACCCAAGTGAAAACTGAGAACAGATGTAATTCACTATTTGTAGAAATGCATACACAGCGACAATGAGGAAAAAGGGTTTCCCATGTAATTTAAAATCGTAGCATTCTGTAATTGATCCTTGTGGGTCCCTCCCAACTCAGAATATTTCTGTGAAATCAAAATCTTCTTCTAGATTATTAAAGACAAGAGGTAATGTTTTGAGAACTCATCCGTAGTGCATGGGTGTGAAGAAAAGGTGCAGGAAAATGCGAAGTAGTTAATTTGCAAAATGCAATTCCTGTGGAGGACAAAATACTTGGTTAAAATTACTGCAACCTGCCACATTTCCACTTCAGCATTACAATCTCGTATAAGACACTAAGGACAAACAAACATAAGCATGTTACCCTTAAACTGCATCTTTAATTTACTTCCATTGGAATTCACATTTTCTCTGTGGTAACCAATCAAACATTAGAAGATACATTCTCTTCACTATCATCTTCTGCACAGAGCCTTAGGGAAGCTTTTCTTTTGAAAAACATAGTGGAGAGACAGGCTGCTCTCTTTGGGGCATTTTCACTATGGAAACTATGGCATTTTTTATGTCTTTCCCAGGAAATTATCTGCATTATTTTAGAAAGTGCATTTAATGGTAATACTTAACAAAATTGAATACACGCTTTCTCATTCAACAAAACCAAAACAAAATTGATTAGACTGTTGGAATATGACATAGCATGTCCCCATCTTTTTTCTCTATAAATATTGTGCTGAACTATTCAGGATGAAAGGTAACAGAGTAGATGGTAAGTGGATCTGATTGCATTATGATGGGGGAAAACCCCACAAATTCCAATTATACCTGGCTTCAAACTTTAATGGTTCCTCATTTTGTTGGTTTTTGTTTGTTTCCTCGTTTAATGTGTGTGTGTGTGCTTTGCTTTGTCTTTCTCTTTGCTGTCTCTATGCTTGTAGCCTTTTTATTTGAAGCTAAGGAACCGAGTGACCTCAGCACAAGCCACAGTTCCACCTTCTTTGCCAGTACCTGCTGTTTGTGCTGTTAATCAAACCCAAAAGGAGGCACTTTGTTGCCAGAGCTGAGGTTTTTGTTGTGAGCCCTGTGACATCTCTCGTTTGTACTGCAAAGCACCACACTGTGGAGGGGGAGCTCTGTGGGCCAGGATCCTATCAATGTGTCAGGGGTGGGTGGTGGCTCTGGGCAGGCTGGTGGCAGGAAAAGTGTTACCCTGTGATGTACCTCAGCCCCAGAAACTTCAGCCTCTGACCTACAGAACAGGGTTAGTCATTTTCCACCACAGGGCAATGCTGGAACTGCTCCAGGAGCAGCTGCTGAGAGGTAGAACAGAGCCTAAGGCTCTTCAAACCTTCAAACTCCTCCCTTATTACTGTGCCTGAGATTCCCAACCTTATTAGTGCCTGCAGGGTGTGAACTGAAATCTCTCAAGCAGAGGTGGCTGCCCAGAAGCACAGATTGTTGGTGCAGTCGCCTGAGCCTTAAGTGTTTTTAATTTGGGCTGTTTGCTCCTCTCCACCTATCAGACAAATATTTTTAATAATAAAGCTATATGAATAGAGGCATGAAGAATGGCATTAACATTAAAATGATCAACATAACGTAAAGGCAGGTTTTCCCATCCCTCTAAGTAATTTGCATTAGTGAAAATTTACAGCAATACAGTTTTCTGTTGTATTACAACAGGCATTAGTATGAGAGCCTGCACACTGAACATTTGTGAAATAACAACATCTTCAAGGGTGTACCATTATATTCTAAGTGCTAGTATTATTTTAAAAGAACCATATTGCTTTTAACGTTTTCATTATGCATAGAAGTCATAATGAGACACAAGGCTGTATTTGCTAATATGTCTCATCTGTATCTTCACAGAGGAGAATTTTAAATATTTATAGCAACAAGTGTTTATGTTCAGGAATTTTGCTTTAACAATGCAAATCCCTTAAATAAAGTTGAAAGACACTTTAATTGAAAGCCTGGGAGTAAAATGCCATTATCTTATAACCTTAGGGTTTTTTTGTACCTCGCATGGATCTACAAAATTGTATCTGTTTTCACCCTCCTGTGCTTGTTTCTCTGATCCCCATCTAAAAAATGCCTGACCCAACAGAGCACCTCACCAGTGTGGCAGTGAAACGATTGGTGTCTATTCATGGAAAATGCCTGAAAGCTCAAACTGTCCAAAACTGTGCTGAGGATCAGATTTGCAATCCCACTCTGCTGACAACTTCACTATTGCTTCTGAAAAGGCATTTGCAGCACAGGAGAAGGAAAAGGCCTCATGACAATCTGCACAATCCTACATTATTTACTACCTATCTGTATAGCCCAGCTTCAGCTGGCACGGAGAGTTAGGGCTGAGAAAGGGAGGTGCATGCTGCTGCTTTGAGAAATGCAAATAAGATTAGAGCTGCCAGTGCCTGCTGAGAGGTAAATTTCATTTCCAGAAGCTGAACACACCTTTTTTTCTGAAACAGCATCTTTGTTCATGGGAGCTGCTAGTCTGCATCCATCTGCCACACTTAAACCCTGGACCTGGTAAATAATCTCTGCACATTGAGTGCAGCTATGGCAAAATATGTAATGTCTTCTTGTTGTACATGTCTAATCTGCCTTTGGCACTGAACTTGTGGTTTGTCAGCCTGAGTTCCTTTTCATTTATATGCTTGTTTTGCTCAATGCAGATGAGGGTAAAGAGGGGAGGCACAAGGGGGAATTCAGGGAGTAAACAAACTGTACCAAACAGCTGGGGTGATCAGCTTGTGAATCCAGATAAAAGGTGTCATCTGCTACAGCTCACCTGATGCACAATTGCTGTTCCTGCACTGCTGGCAGGATTCATGAACCAGGTATTGGACATTCCCATACAATCCAGGTGGGATAAATGTTGGAATTGATAGAGCTATTGCAACCAGCCAATTTCAGGAATTAACTATTTGATGATGTGATTTCAGATCTAAAATTTTCTATGGAATATATGAGCATATTCTAGTATGCTTTTAAAGTGTTTAATGTTGAAAGCTACTCAGTCTTCATCTGGATCAGAAGATTCTTGGCCAGAGGACATACTATATAATTCTCCGATAAATGCAAGTTTTTCTGGTTTGATTTTTATTGCAGTGTGTATCTTTCTTTCTTCTCACTGAAGAACATCATGTTTTCAAGCAATGTAAGAGATTACCACTCTCCTAAAATACATTATGCTGAAACTGTTAAGTTGAATCTGAAATGTGTGATAAACAGGCTTGGTTTGATGACATTGAAAGGAAGATAGAGATAGTGTGTCTCTTTTCAGGCTTTTTGGGAAAAGAGGGTTTGTAATGGTCTCCCAAGACGCTTGTTTGAGGAAAGTTTGTATTTAAAAGTCAGGCATGCCAAGAATTTTACATAATCTGAGACTGACTTTCAAATCCCTCAATTATCAATCAACACAATGAGAATCTACATTCTGCAGCCTGTCAAATAGCTGGCCTTTGCTGCAGAAGCAGTTATTGAAGGAATGGAGAGAAAATAACCAATGGTTGTTATAAATATTCTCTTACTCGTAACATTTTTTTTTCTTTCATGGGCCCTTGGGAAAGCAAATAAACAGTGAAATTTTGCAGCTGCTTCCATCCTAGTGGAGTCAAATAGCGAGATCAGGGCTTGCCACTTCTCCAGCCCAAGTTTAGCTATGAATCCATGGTAAACTCTCTTTGCCTGTGTCTAACTGCATGTCCAGAGTTGTTGTTGTTGTGCATCCCTGGCTGCAGGCACTCTTGCTGTCTCATAGCTGGATAACCTCCCTCCCATGGCCAGATGCAGCTCTCTGTCTCTCCTTGTTCTGTGCAATCCTTGGCTTTCCTGGCACGTCACCATCCCTTGCTAGCACTGTCAGACAAGCTGCCTCCTCTCTGGCAAGGGTTCTGACACCCTGGATCTCCTCCCAGTGCCACATTCAAGGTAGCCCAAAAGAGCCACCAGGCCAGTAGGCTGTGGGCAGCCAGAACAACCCAGTAATAGTCTGGAGTCTTCTTCCACCCTGCTGCTGGGACAGCTGTGCTGGGGAGGATGTGATTTCAGCCACTCCTCCTGCAGCCTACCTTTGGCTGGAGCTGTGGCTTCCCTTGTGCTTCGGCTTGGGGTGAATCCTCCCTCTGCCGAGGCTTTCAAAGATGCAGAGCAGAGTGTTCCGGAGAAAGCTCACTTTGTACCTAAGAGCATGAAAATGTGGCCATTAACGCCTGTCTGTGTTCCAAATATTTACAAAAGAGTAGATTTAAGATGTGCTAACAGCTTCTGAGAATACTGGAATTGCTCACACTGATCAAAACCTCTTCCTGCGGTACATGTTGTGCTGTGTCTCCAGCTTCCCACACTCAGTGAGTGTTCCTGGCTAGGTCAGCAATGTCATTGACACAAAGTAGATGATTTGTTTTTCTTGGNCCACTCTTGATTTTGCCTTTTTGTCAAAGCGGAGTTTCAAAGCAATGGTGAATTACCAAGGCAAAGGTATTTTCTTCTCCTTTAGACGCCCCCGAGAGCGGGTGATGCTCCCTGCAGTTTGCAGCGTGTCAGCGATAAAGGGTGGTGGGAGGGGGAGAAGGACGGGAACACAATGAGCTGTTTAAATCCTCCTTCTAAGCGCACACCGATTATAGCAGGAAAATAAAATTTAAAAATTTAAAAAGGCGGATCGCTCTTTTTGCATTAGTGGGGAAAAGAAAAGTTGGGAAATCTATTCCTATACACAGCGGCATTAAATTCACATTAACATCTCATTAAGTCTAGGTGCACTTAGGGACTGATCCAAAGGCCATCAAACTCAATGGGAGACTTTCCATTGCCTTCAGATGGGACTTGGATCATGCTGTTAGAGATCGGCAAAAGCTCATATTAACAAAACAAAAAACTTCTGACATTACCTAAAAGGCCATAAAAGCATTTTCATTCCTTTTTCTGGGAAATCCCTTTTACAGCTGATCAAGTGTAATCACAGCAGCCACCTCTATGGTGAAAGCTTCCAGTCAGACTAACATGAACATGGCAGAGGGATGAATGCAAACAGCACCACTATTTCACCAAAATTGAAATGGAAGTTCCTTTTTTGATCACAGTAAATTATCCATAATAGCAGAGGTAAACCTGAAGTGTTCAGAGGTTAATTTAAATGCTATGTAAATACCATTCTAAAAGGGGGAGAGATAAAAGCAACTGAAATCTAGTTCAGGAATACCATATGCTTGTTACAGGTCTGGGGCTCTAATGTGAACTAAAATGAACAAAGAATAGTAAAGTAGACTTTATATGATCAGAACCAAACCAGTTTGTTTTGCGCTGTGCATTTAGAGAACTCAGTACATGATATCATCAATAATGACTCTGTTTTCAAGCGTAGAAATGAAAAGTAGTACATTAAAAAAAAAATAAATTAGCTGCCTTGGGCAGACTCAAATTCCTTGATCTTCATTTGCTCTTTTAAAATGCTGCTTCTAGCAGAGACAGTCATGAGCAGAGGCTCCAGCTCTGATTAGGTTTCTTGTTCAGATGGCTTTTGCTGGGACTGTGTTACTTGGCTGATGACAGAGAAAGGCTGAAAATTTCCTGTGCATGTTAAAAAAAAAAAATAGAAGTGAAATGACAAATATCTAAAAATTTTTGTCCCAAATATTTAAAAATTGAAATGGACATGTCCAACTGGATGGGTAGAATGCTATTGAAGGTTTGAAAGGCTTTCCTAGTTTTACTTCCACTGTGATGTTTTAAATCTCCTTTTTCTCTTTGTTATATCCTTTGCTTGTTTCTGTGTTGAACATGACCTTCCTGCTGCTTGGACCAAACAGTGTGGTGAGAACTAGATCTTCAGGTGTCTCTGGCAAATAACATTCTTGTTCCTCATGTCCCTTAGAAATTGAACTAAATACTTCAGTTTGAACAACCTCCTGATTTCTGAGGGCTGGGAAATCCTGGATCTAAGACAGGGAAGTGATGTTCTTGTAGGAGTTGCAGCTTTTAAAATATTGCCAACAATTAAATTTTGCAAGAGGAGGAAGGAATCTGTAGGTATTGCCCAAAATTTTAAAAATGTGTCTAATTACTACAAGCAACAGTTATGGCAGATCCTAGTATTAACATTAAAGTGGAAAATGAGAAAGGAATTCCCATAAAGAGTCATGTAGCTGCACTGATTTAATTTTTACTTTTATTCTCCTGTCTCACTCTAACATCCATTTCCATTTTCCTCTTCTTGGTCTTTATAATATATATAGCCTTGCTGTCTTATCCCTCTCCAACTTTCATATCTTACCTTCATAAAGACTGAAAGGGTTTTGTAACAAGAAACTGTATATTGTAACAGATATTAAAATACTATTCAGTGCATGTTAAAAAACAATGCACTGGTTTGAGCATCAGTTGATGCCAACAGAGATCAGAAACCTGGCCCTTGGCGAGTACTTTGGAATAACTGCCAGGAACTACTGATCTTGTACAATGTCCCCATACATTCTAATACGAAAGTGGTGCCAGGGAAGGAGCTTGAACTGGCATCGGTGTCTGGGGTTGTATTTTCACCTGTCTTCTTTTTCTGATTGCACATCACCTCAGCTTTCTTAGAGTCAATCTCATTTCACTCCTTCTTCTGTCAAAGGGGTTGTGCCATCGATTTGCAGCAAGAGCAAAGTGTTTTGCAAATGTTTCTTCCTTTTGCTTCCTTCCTCCTTCCCCTCCAAGGAGTCAATAAACAAATTGAAGAACCTACCAGAAGCAGTATTTCTTTGCTTATGGATGAACCATCAACATTGGTATTGTAGCCCTGGAAATGTGTCAGCCCTGGAGAACAAAATGGGAAGTGTCAGGCACCTCTTTGATCCACGGCTTCCACGCAGCTTTCTCGCTGCAGATACTGAAGCACTGTGACCTCCTACCCACTGCACCAGCCCCAAATCCCTGCTGAGACCACTGCCTGCATCCCCAGCCCTGCCAGGCCCTGGCTGGAGGGAAGCAGAGCTGGAAGCTGCAATATTCTCAGAGGACAAACTGACATGCTGCCGCTTTTATTTGTCATCATCCAAGAAGGCCCAAAGTTTAAGTGGAGATTTCTGTGAACACTTGAGGATTTAGGTGCTGAGTGCCTGTGTGGAAGCTGAAATCCTTTTGTGAATCCAGGCATTGCCTAGAAGCCATCTAAACTTTATACTGTGTTTTGAAACCAGCTATTGCCTGGGGTTTTTTTCCCATTAGCCTGTGAGGGGCTTACCTTTACTTTTAAAACTCCAGGGTGAATTGCTTAGACATACCAAGCTTTTCTCTAGATTTTTAGTTCCTCTGACAGAGAGCTGCAATAAGAAGAAAAAGTGAATGAAAATGCTACAGCATCAAAATTCATCATCTTAACAGAATAGAAAGTTTCTGTTGCTGGTAGATAAATCAGATAACTGGACATTTAACTGCATGCCCAGCCTTTTAATCTACAAATTGAGTGATTTGCAAGAAAAGCTCAAACCAGAAAAACCCACAACATTTTAAATGCTGCTGCTGCTCTCTTCAGTGGCCATTAAATCACATGTTGGGCTTTCACAACAATGGTAATATTAAATGAGAAATTAATTACTTAGCTAGGGTGACAATGGCATGCTCTCCATGGTTGTGGCCATTTTCTCTCCAAGCACAATGTATGAGCATGGAAATGCAGCTCTGATAATGCTGGCTCTTGTTTTTATTTAATGTGAAGCTCTCTTAATGAGTCACCCAAGCCTCTTGTAATTTTGTTCAGTCTCTGGTTGCGCTGGCAAACAAACAGGATTTTCAAATAATGTAGAGTGTCTAAATTTCACACCTTGAGAAGTAAATCTATGCTTTAAATAGTTAAGTGGTAAGTATTGCTTACTTCTGTTAATGTTTTACACTTCTACCCTGCCTTTGGATGCCAGATAATGGATACTTAACCAGATCCTCAAATACTTCTCTGGGAGAGATAAATACCATTATTATCCAGAGCAGTGTAGAAAGGAGAGGTGATCTTTCTAAGGCCATTCATTGGGACAATTTAGCTCGAGAGGCCTGATAACACAGTTATAAACACACAAAAGCAGCCTGGCCAACCTCCAGAGATTTTTTTTTTTTNAGTGTGTATCTTTCTTTCTTCTCACTGAAGAACATCATGTTTTCAAGCAATGTAAGAGATTACCACTCTCCTAAAATACATTATGCTGAAACTGTTAAGTTGAATCTGAAATGTGTGATAAACAGGCTTGGTTTGATGACATTGAAAGGAAGATAGAGATAGTGTGTCTCTTTTCAGGCTTTTTGGGAAAAGAGGGTTTGTAATGGTCTCCCAAGACGCTTGTTTGAGGAAAGTTTGTATTTAAAAGTCAGGCATGCCAAGAATTTTACATAATCTGAGACTGACTTTCAAATACCTCAATTATCAATCAACACAATGAGAATCTACATTCTGCAGCCTGTCAAATAGCTGGCCTTTGCTGCAGAAGCAGTTATTGAAGGAATGGAGAGAAAATAACCAATGGTTGTTATAAATATTCTCTTACTCGTAACATTTTTTTTTCTTTCATGGGCCCTTGGGAAAGCAAATAAACAGTGAAATTTTGCAGCTGCTTCCATCCTAGTGG
Organism: Drymodes brunneopygia; assembly: GCA_013400955.1. Lineage (NCBI taxonomy): Eukaryota > Metazoa > Chordata > Aves > Passeriformes > Petroicidae > Drymodes > Drymodes brunneopygia. The sequence continues at coordinate 11,446 of VZTZ01034629.1, forward strand.
AGTCAAATACCGAGATCAGGGCTTGCCACTTCTCCAGCCCAAGTTTAGCTATGAATCCATGGTAAACTCTCTTTGCCTGTGTCTAACTGCATGTCCAGAGTTGTTGTTGTTGTGCATCCCTGGCTGCAGGCACTCTTGCTGTCTCATAGCTGGATAACCTCCCTCCCATGGCCAGATGCAGCTCTCTGTCTCTCCTTGTTCTGTGCAATCCTTGGCTTTCCTGGCACGTCACCATCCCTTGCTAGCACTGTCAGACAAGCTGCCTCCTCTCTGGCAAGGGTTCTGACACCCTGGATCTCCTCCCAGTGCCACATTCAAGGTAGCCCAAAAGAGCCACCAGGCCAGTAGGCTGTGGGCAGCCAGAACAACCCAGTAATAGTCTGGAGTCTTCTTCCACCCTGCTGCTGGGACAGCTGTGCTGGGGAGGATGTGATTTCAGCCACTCCTCCTGCAGCCTACCTTTGGCTGGAGCTGTGGCTTCCCTTGTGCTTCGGCTTGGGGTGAATCCTCCCTCTGCCGAGGCTTTCAAAGATGCAGAGCAGAGTGTTCCGGAGAAAGCTCACTTTGTACCTAAGAGCATGAAAATGTGGCCATTAACGCCTGTCTGTGTTCCAAATATTTACAAAAGAGTAGATTTAAGATGTGCTAACAGCTTCTGAGAATACTGGAATTGCTCACACTGATCAAAACCTCTTCCTGCGGTACATGTTGTGCTGTGTCTCCAGCTTCCCACACTCAGTGAGTGTTCCTGGCTAGGTCAGCAATGTCATTGACACAAAGTAGATGATTTGTTTTTCTTGGAGTGGTTGAGACATTCCCACAAGGTACATTTTCTCTCTTCTGAGAATTTCTGTGTGTTCATATGCGAAATACTTGTCCTACAGGCAGCAGCTCTGCAAGCTTGTGCACAGCCGGTCGTGCGTCTGGAAGGCCACTGGAAGGAAGGAGTTAATCTTTCCACCGCCGTGAGTCACACAATTGTCCCCGCGTCCTCCGGGAAGTCAAACTCGCACGATAACGCTAAGGAGCTGCAGAACAAGCATCATTCCCTTTTGGCACCCAAAAAAGGAAACTCAACAGAGAAACCCGTGCGGGAGCCGAGACCCACTCCCCGCCACCCCCTGCCTCCCTCGGGTCCCGTAAAATNTTAAAAAAATGATGACAATGACTTGACAATACGTTTTTTCCTACTTGACTCAAAGTTTCTGAGCATGAAAAATACTCATTCTTATTTGACTTGAAGAGACAGAAATTTCCACTCTTTTAAATTTCAGCTCGTAATCTCATAGTTTGACAAACCAAGTCTAAAATCTGTAGATAGATCAGGAAATACTACGAAATGTTGGAGGTAACTACTAGAGTTGTATAGACTTTGAGCCTTTTTTTCCATAAAAGAAAAAACAAGTTAAATTTCATAGTGATCAATGAATTAAATCTAATCAGCAACCTTCAGACTTAATGCATGTGAAATTTTTAGTCTCTGCTGAAGATAGAAGGAGGTAGAGTGAGTGGGTGCAAAGTGCTGTGGGCTGTCAGTGAGAAATCCTTAGTGTCATGCTGAAAACCCCATTACTTTAACAGTGGGGTAAATAACTGGAACACATATGATTCAGCAGCACTTAAAACCACACAAATAATAATTAATAGGTTTTTTCAATTTTCATTAAAATATATTAATATAATTTCCTATAGTAACACTTGATATTAATTTATAATTAGACGTATGGAACATAAAATCCCATGAATTCATCAATATATTTCATTAATTTGAAAAATAATTCTAATTACTTACAGGTGCTTACATCCAGGCCCAAACACATCTTTTCTCAGACTCACTGGTTATCTATAGATATAGTTGTTCAAAGGTACTTTATTGGGCAAATGGTTTTCCTGTGTTTTCAAGTGTGCCTGTTAGCGTGAATAAGAGTGTTGAATATATGACTTTATTGTGTGGTTTTTGTAGAGGAGAACTGAAAGCCCCCACACTCCTTTATATTGTCAGACTCTAATGTTTTTCAAAAATACAAAGTGTTTTCAAATACAGAGATTAATAGGAAGGCATAGAGAAAACGAATGTTTCAAACTAGTTTGTTATCATAGAATCATAGAATCATAGAATCACTTGGGTTGGAAGCTGCCTTAAAGACCATCAAGTTCCAACCCCCACTGCCAGGGGCAGGGACATCTTCCACTAAACCAGGCTACTCAAATCCCCATCCAACCTGGCCTTGGACACTTCCAGGGATGGGGCAGGCCCAACTTCTCTGTTCCTGTGCCTCACCACCCTCACAGTGGGGAATTTTTTCCTAATACTTAATTTAAACCTGCTCTCCTTCAGTTTAAAACCATTACCCCTTGTCCTATATGATGATATTATTCATTATTATATAATAGGATTGTTCATTTTGACTTGGGTAAATTCACTTAATTCCATGAGCATCCTTCAAGTAATGAGGAGCTGCTCTTGACAGAGGCAAAGTATCTTGGGGAGCAAAGTGATCAGTGACCCTTCTCTGCTCTGGGCTTGAGAGAGAGTACTGAGAGGTCCAGTTCAGTGGTCTCAGTGCCACAGGCAAAGGCACCAGGGTAACACTGGAGGAGTGATAAGTGGGTATGAATCCCAGCCCTCCCACTGTCAGCCAGAAGATTGAGCATCACCTTTCACCAGATTTTCTTCCTATTTTTCTGTAATGGGATGAGGAGCCTTTGCTCCTACCTTCCAATCTGCCCTGCCAGGGTGCAGTCCAAGCTGCTGGAAAGCCTCAAGGCAGGTCTGAGGTACTCAGTGCCCTCATGGTTCTGTTTGCCCCCGTGAACTGAAGGTACAGCTTCTCTGAGGTGAAACACTGGCCTTTCTCCAACAGCCTGTGTCAATAATTAAGTGAGACATCCTTGAAGAGAGGATATGTAATTTTAAAGCCTCAGCCAGCTGCATAGTTTGTCTGTGTTCATGTTCAGGAATGCATTTGATGAGCTCACTTGAAGTATGAAGGCCAGAAGCAGGTTGGGAGAGGTGGGAAAAAGGCTTTCTGTATCTTTACAGTTTCTTCATTTGGAAACTAAATATGGTAAATCTAATATCTCTAATAAAAATAATGTAATAATTAGTTCAGATAATCAGATCTAGGTTGTTGGCATGGAAATATTCTGGTATGCATGCAGCTGGGCAGTTCATTGTCAGCATAACTATGCTTGTATGTACTTTTAGGTTCTACTATTCCCTGTGCCAAAGTGTGTCCCTTCTCTGACCCTCAGCTGATTTCCTACAAATGCAAAGATTCCAATTAACATTAATTGCCACTGTTGCCATCCTGCCATCATTGAATGCCATTGTGGGAGGAGAGCATGTTAGTCACAGTTGTTCTGTGGACAGGAAAGCTGAGGCCTAGGGCAGATTGTTAATGGAAAAAGAGTTGGGCACACTTTTTCTGTTGACTTCCCTTTGGATTTGCTCTTGTTTGATTGTTTGGTTTTGCATGGTAGAAGAGAAAGGTCATCAGCACTGCTGTTAAGAATAAATCATCTTCACTATTTATTCAAATGTTCTAGAATATATATTGATTTAATAGGAGGGCATATGAGAGACAAAGTGAGCATTAGAAAAAACCTGATACTATTTACAACAAGTACCTGAACTAAACTATTCTCACAGAGAATGAGAATGTTTTCTTAGTCCACATTTTAGTGGAGGCATGAACTGGGTGGTTTTGCTCTAAGAAAGTGACTAAGATGTTAATATGCCTTGGCTAGAAAATTGAGGAATACTAATTCTGAATTTATGGCCTTAATTGGATTGAATGCTTGCAAATAGATGAGTAGAGCAACAGAACAAAGCAAAATCAAAATCCCCTAGAAATGCCATAAAAAATGTAAAAGGAGTCTCTACGAAGTTTATGTCTTCTTCTGCTGATAGCAAGATTTCATATCCTTTGTAACTTCTTTTTCTGTTTCTTTAGACTGAAAAATCTGAACTTTGAAGGTCTTGCAGCAAAGAACACAAACAGTTCCGGCTTATCTTCGTTACAGCATTCTTAAGGAGCATCACTCATCATTAACAGAAACTAAATGATCTAAAATTATGTCAATATTGCAAATTAAAGTGTTTCTGGATTTTATTAATTTATGTGATTCTGGTTTTTTAGTAAATTATCAGTAGGAAAAAATTCCACAAAAATAATCCCATGAAAGTTAATCGGGGCTGCAAAGGGGATGGTAGTATTTCCCTATTTTCCTAACCAAGAGCATAGCACTGAACATGACACATACTTAAATAAAAATTGCTGTTCTTCTTGAAAGAAATATTCTGTAAATTATCTAGCAATGTTATTACTGCTATGACTTAGAAAATATTTCAAGACTTTGGCTTGGGGGCATGTGTGGGAAGATGGGAAGACTTAGAGTAAAAATTCACATGTGCATTATTATAGTACTTGAAAATTGTTAAAAGGAGACAAAGATAGGATTAAATCTACTAGAGATGATTGTTGCTTTCCCCTAAGGTCATAAATATTTTGTACAGCTCTCCCTAACCTGAAGGAAAAGTTGTTCACAGAGTTAACAGTTTGGTCTCTGGATCAAATTCAGCCTGACATAATTTGGCTCAGTTCCATTAGCTCCTGAAGAGTTTTGTTCACTCTGAAAGACTTGAATTTGGATTTGAAGTTTTGACAGTCACCTAGAAATTATAAAAACTGCTCTTTCATCATTTCCTGTGATCATGCTTGCATAAATGAAAACACTGACAATGTGTGAAGAGGTCCTCAAAATTGAATTTCACTAGCAAGACATTTCTGTGATTGGTTACAAGCTTATTCATCTTTATAATGACTTATTCATGTGGAAATTAATTTTCAAGACCAAAAGATTCTAGATTTGAAAGCCATATAAATTGCAGGAAATATGAATTTTTAAATGCACTTTTTCTAACATGTTACATGATCTTTTGAGTTGACATCACACTGACTAGAAATTCTTCACAGAAATATTGGAAGTTGCCAGCCAGCATGCTGGCTTTGAAAGAATTTATCCTTTCTTTTTTTTCCACCATATCTGGTGTTTAACAAGCTGTTCCATCCTTTTTTGTAGATGCATTTTCTTTTTCCAGCAGGACTGAACAAAAGTATGAGTCTTAAATATTTTATGATGCATGATTCTAATGATGTGATGTGATGCTAATGACAGATTTTCCCTTTGTTAGTACAGAATACGTCACATATTCACCTGCAGAACATGGAGCAGGGTTTGGTTCGGAAGTTTAATCACCTTTTTGTTTAAATTTCAAAACTCTAATAAAAAATAAATCCTTTTGAGACTGTGTGGTATGTGAGAGAAGACTAACAATAATTACCAGATAGCAATTGCTTCTCTTTAAAGACTTTTCCCTTAGCATTGTTCATAGCCACTGTTGGCAAAAGCAGACATTCAGGATTTCCCTTACATGTAAATAATAGCAATAATGGTAATAACTATTAATAACAATAATAAATAATGATTTCAGGTGGCCTAGTGGTTCTAAGAAAATATCTCAGAAATGCAAGAACTATGCGAATAAAACACTCTGAAGTGGATTCTCCACTTAGAGCCATAGGAAAATGCTCAGGTAGGGTAAAACACAGTGCCATTTTCCCAGAAACACACCATGAAGGAAATCACACATTTTAGTTTTCATTACTATTTAGTTAACTACCCAGCAAGCTACATTAATGATAAAAATGTGACAGGCAGGAAATAAGAAATTAAGTATACCACAGAAGCACCTTTCATTGCACTGAAAGAAATGTCATATTAAAAATGCTTTGCAAAATATGCAATATTTGTGACGTAGGTGAGCTGCAGATACTCATTTCCCTTTTTGGTGTGTTTCAAATATAGAACACTAAATGTGGAATTAATAAAGGAGGAAAAAAAAATAACTATATTCTTGCCTCGAATCAAAGGGACAATGAACTGATTAACTAATTGCATTAGGTTTTCAGATCCCTGCATGGTCTTTGAAGCTCATGTCCCATTGAGATGTGCAGTGTAGAAAGTTCATCCCCCTTTCACTGCTGTTTTTGGCAGCCTTCAGCTAAAATGGGCTAAACATGGGAGCATCATATCCTTTTAATATTAATCATAGCTCTATTTAAAAATATGAAAATTACTAAGACTGACAGTTATCTTCATATTTCTGTATCTTAATAAGTAGCCTGGTCTTAAGCTTTGCAGCCTTCACAGGGGACAGGAAATTCTCAACACATCTAAGACTCCTTTAGCTTCATCAAAGGCTTTAATATCATGCTAAATACTCATCATCAGGGCCTCAAGTTTGAAAATGTTGACTTTTTCCCCCAGTCCAGCTGGTAAATTTGTGGGAAATCAGTGAACTATTTGGAACCATGCCCCACAAACACAGTTGCCAAATCTTTGTTTCATATTCTCATCAAACACAGACTAGTTGGGGAATTTTTTTGCTTCACACAAGAAATATTTTCTCAGGGGTACAGAGATAGTGCATGATTGTATTTACACCCAGGATTTGTATCCCGTGGATGTAACAGAGTCAGACCCTTCTCAGTGAATCTCAGAGAGAGCACAAGAGGCAATGAGTACAAAATGAAACTCAGGATGTTCTGTCTGAACATAAAAACCCTTTTTTCTAAGAGGACAATTAGGCACTGGATGTCCTGAGATGTTCAAAACCCAACCAGACACTTAGCAAATGTCTCCCAGTAACTCTGCTATGAGTGGCAGAGCTTCAAATAGTTGTGTGAATTGCCTGGCACTCTTACGAATGTTTTCTGCAATACTTATGACTGAAATCTAAGGCAACTTAATATATTTGTATAGCTAGACTCACACAAAAGTAGGCATGTGTGTGAATGTCCAACAGGATGTATGATACAGGGGTGGACCTGAGTATATATAGATAGGTAAAAAGCAAATTTAAATGGATAAAAGGGGGCAAGGGTGCAATTATTAGTAGCTATGCATGGGCACAAACAGGCAGGAGAGACTTTAATCTCCCTATACAGTTTTGGATTATGAGAAATACTGGGTCAGAAGGCAATTTACTTCTGAAGGAGAAGTATAGAAATAAAAGTTCTTTCTGGATCTCTTTCACAGGATTAACATTTAGATATATATCCAGCAGACACATCATTTTTGAGCTTTGCAAAGTGAATCAAAAGCCAAACAGAAAAGAATCGTGCTTTGCCCATAATAGCAAAAATTGCCTTGTCCAAATTCTTTTCAGCAGCACCATTCTTTCAAATAGCAGTAAGTTTGATCAATATTAGTCCAAGAGAAAATTAGGTTTTGTTCTTCACATGTGGAATATGGTGTCTGTGTTAGGAGGCTGTATAAATTCTTTTAAAGAATATATTCTTTGGGATTCTCATGAGGAATCTTGTGAAAGGCTGATGTGTATTGTCTTTATCACAGTGTGCTTTGACAGTAAAATGACTCTGTCTCAGTTCATTTGCTGCTTCCAAAGGAAACTGATTTGCCAATCTTCCTGCTAGCTCATCTCTTATTTAATCTAGCTGCTTATAATTATTCTCATAATTAATTTATGAATTATTATTACTAGTAGTTTATTCATATTTAGAGATGGACATTCTGACAGTTCCTGTAATGACATCTGGCAGTTTCTCTGTCCCAGAGAGATCTGTTTGCTGAGTTTACCAGAGCTTTGTAGTCTGGCCTTACTGGTATCTACAGCTCTTTATCCCACTATGATATTCTGTGCACTTTATTGCTGTAGGATGACATGAGATGTGGCTGTTCTCCTTGTGTACATTGCCATTTCTCTGATTCACTCAGCCTGAGGTCATGTGCACACTCTGTTCACCCCCTGGGAGTAATCACAGACAGGGAAATAACCTCACAGACTCCTGCCCTAGGGGACAAAAATCTCAGATATCAAGAGTAGGACGGGCCAATGTTGATTCCTTACATCTGATTTTAAAAATTAGTTTTTCTAACCCATTTTTGCTGTTTTGAAATGTGAAGCAGATGTGGGGAATTTCTTCAGTCCCAGTAGTTGTAACACCTTAGGAAATATTCAGATAGGGAAGCCCTTTTTTTTATTCCTCTGCATGTCAGAAAATGCTGACAGGCAATGAGGTATTGCTTGAGTAAAGGATCAGTGTTGAAACTTTTCACATGCACCACTGAAAGTTTCCAGATGGCAATCTGCCTAAAAAACTGAATGGGGACAAATGAAATCTCAAGATTTCAGGCATATGCTGTTGGAAGAGGGGGTGAGAGGTCCAGATCCTCTGAGAGGTCACGAGATTTTATTTCATGTAAGATGCACAGGAGACCCTGGCAGGAATTTCCAGCCCAAAGCCTTTTATGCCATTATGGGCAGGAAGAGGCAAATGAAGCTCAGGCACAGAGCTCTCATGCTCTAGTCGCACAGTCAAAGACAATCAATTATTTACCTGATATTTCATAGCCATTTATTCCAATGTCAAAATGGCTCCTGCACAGTTCCTGCTGACAAACACAAAGCACTGAGTTGTGTTGCTGCCTTTGTCTCCCAATTTCCACATTGGCATAAAGGATTGTGGTCTGGAACATCTCCTGGGTCCAGCTGCCTCTCCTCTCATAATAAAATGTAATCAAGACTTCAATGTAAATTAAACCAGAATATATTGTGTTGGGGATATATTCCCACACGTGCATGTTAAATAATTTTTAAATATTGATAATGATTGCTCCTCTAACACAATGTTGATGTTCTAACATAGTTCTTTTTAATTGCTCTTGTTAACTAACCAGAAAAGAATATAGTGAAAAACAGGACAGAGGGTCTATAATTGAAGATTTGGTTGAACTTTCATAGTGAGGAACACTGAAGAGACTGAAGGCATGTAGTTTACAAAAGAGATGGATGAGAGAAGCGTGATAGATGTGTTCAAAATTATGAGTGATATAAAAAGAAAGTGAAAATAATTCCCTGCTTCCTTCTTCCCATTGGCTTTCTTTCCCTTCCACTGAGCAGTAAGCATGTGCCCTGCTCAGGATATGAGCACTGCTGACTTTGAGTGATCAATCATAACTGTCTCCTTTTTCCTCCCACTCTGATCTTTGAGGCTTTTGCCCAATTACTTGGTTTAAATCTGAAGCACTGTTGATGGAAGTTCCTTTGCAGCGTGCCTAAGCTGCGTAAGAATGAAAGAAATAAATTGTTCAAGTAATGTATTCCATTTGAAAGTTTAAAGCAATAATTTTTTCCTTAAATGATCCAGACTCTTCAGTTTGTGTTGTTTCAGAGAGACAGCAGAAGCTGAACAGATATTCCAGTGATAACCAGGGCTCCTGAACTTGGGTTGCTACAGCAGGACTGCTGAAACTGAAGCTGGGCGTTGCATTTTGTAATCATAGGAACAATTTGAGCTTTCATGACAGCATTTTTTATCTCCAGGCTATTTCTAGTGTTTTAGTATAATTTACTAATGATGCAAATTAAAACAATAAATTATTTTTTCCTAAAGCTCAATTATCAAAATCACATTAAATCCAAGAATTGAAAATAAATGCTAACTGTAAAAAGGTGACCTTTCATGAGGCTACAACACTATTTAAGGATCTCTCCAAATGCATTAATCTTATTCCTTGACCTTTTAGTACAGACACCAACAATTTTTGTGACACTGTAAATACCACTGGAGCTGAAAGAAAATAAAAGTTTATGGTCTTCCATTGGTGAATAGTCCAATACTTTTTTCCACTATCTTGTGGAGGTCTTTCTGTAAAGGTGATACACAGCCACTGAGGGAATCTTTTTTTAAATAATGTTTTTCTCATAATTCTCCCCTAAAGAAAATAAATTCTAAATACTTCAGATGGCTTATTGTAAGTTATTTTGTGCTTAGAGTGCTTTTTTTGCACATTTTTGTGACACAAAGGTGCAGTGCAAGTTGTACAGTAGTTTCCCAGTGATTTTCAGAGGGACTGTATGCAGTTACAAATACTGTTGAGCATGATTTTGGATTGGTGAATTGAGTCTACATGCAGATTAGCTTTCGTGTTGGATTGTAATTGCCTTAAGCCAATTGTACAGTGAGTAATAGCTCAACAGGGAGTACTAGCTCAACATATTTACATAACCTTCTTGGAAAAAAAAAAACCAAAACACCTTTATCTTTCTCGGGGATTGCCTGGTAAGATTTGCCTGACTTGTTTTTCTCTCAGGATTTTGTCTGCCAGTCACTCATTGAAAATTGTGCACCTGTAGTGCAATTCTGCCTGCTCAAGCAGCTCCTGAGTGGTGTGCAAGCCATCCCTCTGCAGCACCAAGGTGAATGTTAGCACCAAATGGGTTTGGTCTCCCCTCAGTGGAAGTGTTTCTGGTCTCTGCTGTAAGCTGAGCTCAGTCTTCAGGCACTGTTTTCAGCTGTGAACTCGTTTCACTGATCAGTTTTCAGTCATGATGGCTCCTGTTACTCATGTTACAGGTAGTTGATTCTTTAATCCTCCTTCGTGGTGCATTCTTAATATTCCTGAGCAGATGAACATTCTTTAGGCATGGAAGGTGCCTGCTGACTGAGAGCAGCTTTTGAGCAATTCCTTTAGGAAAAAAAGCAGTGCTTGACTGGGAAGGGGATGCAGTTGCACTCTAGGGGTCATGGGCTGGAGGTACTTAGAGAGCAAGGTGTGAAAATGTGGAGAAAATGGGAACAATCATCTGGCTTGCTTGGATGTTTGAACAATTTTTAAATTCTTTCAAAAATTCTAGACGTGATGGGAATTAAAAAAAAAAAAGGTGGTAAATACATCTGATTCTCTCCAGTTTACATTCTAAAGAAAACAATACAAGATTTGACACAGGAAGAAATTCTTGGGTGAGCAATTTTTCTCTCACACTTTTTGAGTGTATGAATGAGGATTTCTGGCTGAAGAAAAAATGAGGTAAATAGATCATTTAAGAAAAGATAAACTAGAAAATTTTGTGGTCTCCCTGGATGTTTTCACAGAGAAACACAGTACTTTTTACTTTGCATAGAGTGTACCTATACAACTTCTTTGAAATTTCTATTCACTTCACTGGTACTTTTAGTGCATATGATATGCATCTATTTATTTTTTTATCAATGCCTGAGCTCTATTTATACACAACAACTTCAAATGAAAAAGACTGATGTTGTCATCTTATGCTTTTTTTTCCTAGGACATCTGACACATGACAATGCTAACCTTTTTTCCCCCTCTTCATTTTAAATGTCCCCAAAGTTATCAGGTTTCTAATGCATCCTCAGTGGATCCAGTTCCTGAAAATTTTTATTTTATAGTGATAGCTTATTATTATTTTAGTCTCACTTTTTTTTGTATTTTAGCTCTTCATATTTTAGCCTTTTTTCCCAAGAGCTGAAGATTACTATACATTCAAAATTAAACTTCTTTCCTAGCACTTTCCCTTGTCATATTTCCCATTGGTTTGAGGCTGCTTTTCTTCTTGAGTGACAGTGAGTATAGTTTAGCTACACAACTATCTATAATAACCTGTTCTGAACAGAGAACTGTTCTCTTTGGAAATTAACATCCGCAGGCAATAATTCTATTTCATAAAATCATAAGACAGAATGCGTGGCTTGAATTATAATGCTGGATTTAGGAGTTAAAAATATCCCTTCTTATTCATGTGGGTCCAAGGCACCAGAACACATGCAATATGAACTCTGAGCTGCATTTCTGTAATACTGATCATCTGAACTAATGAAAGCCAAATGTGAGGAATAAGGACAACTCTTGATGAATTAAAAAAGGAACAATTTATTGAAAAAGGCAAAAACTTAGAAAAATCAGAAAATTGTAAAAAAACATAAAAAAGAACAAAAACTCCCGGGTACCGGCGATCGGAGGCTCTTTGTGGCCCGATTAGGGCTCTGGTCCCAGCGCAGCCACCTGCGGCNTTAGGATGCCCTTATTCTATTTCTTAACTTAGTTCAAGATCTGCTTCAATTATTTCACAGAACTATTCAAGGAATGAGATGACAGTAAAGATACTGGTGCAGCAATCATCTTTGTTCAGGAAGTTTATCTTTCAGCAGGAGAAACACATCCAGCTCAGCTGTAAGAAAGGCCAAAGAGAACAGAAATCAATACTTTGGTGCTGCTCCTGGGTTGTGCTGACCCTTCTGGGCCAGATTGTTTGCAAATTGTTCTGCCACCCTTGGAGAACCTGGCATCAGGGAAACTGATATGGAGCGTTTGTCACTCTTTCTCCCTTGACATCTCAGGCCAGGTGCAACATAAACGTGATTACCAGTGTTCTGGTATTTACAACTTCACATCAAAAACAAATCCTGACATTAAAATTTAGTGATTGATGAAACAAACTGATTTTACAGGCAGAGAATTACTCCAAGTGAAGCAGTCACTCAATTGCAGCTTTTAAGAGCCTTAGTATTCATTGTGCATGGCACAGATCCAGATTTATGAGTTATATTCTTTCCCTCTCCTTGAAGACCTAGATTAAATTTTCACAGCATCCCTGCTGAAGCTGGTACAACACCCAATCTGAGGTTCACAAATCTCAGAAAGTGCCAGTCTATAGCTCTGTAAAAGCAATCCTGTGGTTCTCTAGTGGCAGTGCACAAAGGCCTCATTAGACAAATGTTTCTGCCAACCAGTATTTCTTGGAACTCTGGCCCGCAATGCTGAGCCAAGTAATTTGCTAGAAAATTCTACTCTTTGTTTAAATGACATTTTTTACTCAAAATCTGACATTAAAAAAACAAAAATCCTTAGGTAGTTGCAGATACTTTTACCTCAATCTTCTTTTGACATTTCAACAATCGTATTCCTTCACCATGTTACCTTCCACCTCTTTTTTCTATCATCTGCCCTTTGCTTCTGTTATTTCTCAAAAATATGTTGATGTCAGAAAGCAGTCAGTTACTTATATTTTTTATCCTTCTTTTTCATTACTCTCAGTTTCTTGGTGGACATAGCTGGTTATACCACTAATTCTGAAAGGTACTGAGAAATATAAATGTTATGTGTTGCAAACTATGTAGAGATGACCACTACCTCTGACCAGAGAAAATGTAAACATTTCTGTGTTTAGGGGGCTGCTTTCTGATAACTGCTATGGTTTTTCCTGACTGCACAAACATTCAAAACTTTTGTGTGCTTTAACTTTTGTCCTGCTCTAAAGAAGCAGAGATGGCTGCACCTTCCCCTGTGTGACACATTTTGTACCTCAGCAAAAGTTGTGCAGAAAACACGTGGGGCATGGGATGGGATAGCACCATTTCAGAGATCACTGCTCAGTGCTCCAGGAACATGCAGAGGTCAGCTTGGAGAGCTGAGTAGGAGTGTAAGCTCAGGACACTGAAAAGTAGCCTGGATCTTTAATAAACACAAACTGTCAAAGCATCAAGTTTATGTTCAGTTTGAATAATGGCTTTGTTGGGGAACAGAGCCCTCAGTGTCATCTTGGGGCATTGCTGATTTGAGATGAGAAGCATCCTTTCTAAATCACTGAATGCTCATTTCCTCGAGTTCTGATCCATGCTGACTCTTTTAAGTTTATGAGATCACAACCCAGTGTGACCTGGCTGCAGGCCAGCGAGCAGAATAGAGTTCCAGGTCTTTCTGACTGCAAATTGAATTACTCCTCTTGACATTAAAGTCAAACCAAAGTCTCATCAGGACAGCACTGCCAAAGCAGTTCTGGTGTGATATGTTGACATATGCCTGAAATTTGTGTTTCAAATGCTAAGTATTTTTGCTCTTGCTATGCAAATACAGTACATGAATGTGAACAAACAATTAGGAATGCAAGTAGTATCAGAGGCATCTTGGGATTAGGGAATTCTGAATTCCTGTTCTTTTACTGACTTTTATCTTCTTGAAAGTGTGTCCTTGTCAATTTGTAGTTGAGACTTCTGAATACTAATAGCAATCTACTTAGAAACATAGGTGCTCCACAGACAGTCCATCCCCTTGGATACCATCCCCTTGGTCCATCTCTTAATATTCACTGTCCAGTGTCCAACTGCAGCTTATATAGAAATCTGACTTTCTACCTATAGACATTATTTAATTAGTTACCACTGAATATTGTGCCTTAACTCTCCATTTCTGTGACAAGGAATCAACTTTTTACTTTTTCTTTTTTTTTCTTTTTTTTTTGCTTTGTTTGAAGATTAATCACTAATGTGTCTTTGTTCTGAAGATGTAAGACACTCAACTAATTTGAAATGAAACAATTGAAACAACGTCTGTCATTTACATGGTTGCCTAGCAAATAGCATACCATGTGGAGTTTGTGGAGAGCATGTTGTTAGTGACTTTGAAATATATACTTGCAGCCTGGGGATAAAGATGACAGTCAGGCCTGATCCTGAGAGTAATCAGAAGGCCACCTGGAACAAACAGTATAAATGTAATCTTCTAATCAGCTAACCCCTTTTCACCTCGCTGCTGGTCACAGTAGAACAGAAGTACCAGAAGAATAAAATGTAAAATATGTCAAAAAACAAACAGCCCGAGAATCTGGGTTATGTATCTTTGTGCAGTTAACTACTCTCTCTTTCCAAATGTTCAAAGTATATTTTTGGCTCTGAGAGTGAGAAGAATGCATGGAGCTTTTTGTCTTAGTTTTAGTTTCTTCTATAACAACAACAACAACAACAACAACAACAGTAATATTGTGGTTAGATTGTGTCAAAAGCTATTGCTTCAGCACAGAGAACAACATTCCTCAAATGCAGTCTGAACAGAAAGGAGAAATATTTCACTCAAGTATTATTTTCCAAGCATTCAAGTAATGGTTTCCATTGCCACATGCTTTGGTTTTAACAGATTGTATTCCGAAAGAGGATTTTGGTCATCGTGGTTTTACATAAAATTTAGATATAATTTTTAGCACATTTTAATTACTCCACCCAATTTTAGCTTAAGGCAGTCAATGTGTCTGTCATTCTAGGGTATTTTCCTTTCCATAACAGTTTCCCTGGGTGAAAGTTTGCTGACAGTGAAGAATCCTTTCCTGCACTTCAGGATTCTCTCTCTCTCTCCCACCTTTACTTCATGGTGTCATACAGCAAATTCTCTTTCTAAACAAGCACAGGAAGGACAGGAGCCTTATGAAACAATACTGCCTCAAGAAGTGAACTGGCCATGAACACACAACAGCATTTCAGTAAGCCAAAATCCAGGAAGCTGGAACTGCTCAGGTGTCCCATAGTGCTGAGACATCCCCCGGGCTCCTCCCTGGCTGCTGCTGACTAAAGCTCCAGGATACTGAAACTCACCCAGAAGGCTCTAAGTTGTGCCAGGATATTTCAGCAAGTGATAAAGGATGGAAGTGCCACACTGAGGGTGAGTCATCTGAGCTATTCCAGTGAAGGAGTCACCTTAGTGAAAACATGGAGAAGAGCCAACCCCAAAACTGCTTCATCTTTCCTGCTGAAGCCTACATTGCCTGCTCTAATACTGCTGTTCTGTGGAGAAAGGCATTTTTGTCAGCTTTCTTTTGAATGTTGATGGCATTACGGGATTGAATGCTTCTTGTGAGGATTTAGCAGCTTCATTTGGCAGCACTCAAGCAGTTAACAAAGCATTTTAAAATTAAGTAAAACAAATCCTTACTTTCAATCCTCTGTGAGGATAGTCTAGTTTCCAGAATTCAGGCATGACATAACTGAGATATATACGGTAACACAGTCACATAAATTCTGTTTAAAAACTCACAATGAGCTTTAACAAGAAAAAAAATTAGCGTTTTTATATGGCTCTGAGAAATGAAGTGGATAATTAAGTTAAAGAGAGAAAATTGAATTATAATGTTTTCTGTTGTGTGAGTTTTCATGTGGTGTATAGTAAGAACTATAGATTTAATTGCACAAATAAGTCCTTAATTAATTCCATACTCTTCTTCTTGGGCTGTAAAAATCAAGCTTTAATAATTTTATTCTTAATATTTTCTTTTGAAAAAATATTTTAATTTTTAAAAATATTTTTACTGTAATTATTTTAATTTTTCAGATTAAGATGGGGGGTTTTTGAAAGTCTGCTTATACTAATCAGCAGAAGAGGATGGAAGCCACAAGCAGAGCAACAGCATCACACAAACAAGGATCTTCACCTATTTGATATTTCTGGTGCTCCTCTAACCCCTTCTGAGAAACTCACTGGCTTTGAGCTGAATTACTAATATGGAATTCTGGTAGACTTTTCAGCTTGTCTTTTGCCCTACAACTCAAGGATCTGAATCCCATTCTACCTGGACAAAATGAAATAATTTCTTTTGCTGTGTTTTGTGCAGCTCTTCAGACTTTCATTTCCAAGTGCAAAAAACCACCTCTTTCTCAAAGAAAAGAAAATACCCTAAACTTTTTGTCCGTTTCAAAAGACCTTTCTTCATTTTGCAGATGGAGCAGAAGCCATTATTTGCACTGCTCTATCTTTAGTGATGTGTGTCACTTCAATCTCAGAGTTACCTTAGTTTGAAAGAAAACAGCAACTGACAACCAAGTTTTCAATTAAATGGGTCAATTCCATTGTATAAAATGCTGTCTCCAAACTCATCTATTTTAGGCAACTTTTCCAATCTGAGCCTCCTTCCAGGAACTGTGAATGAAGAACTAATTTCTGTTTCAAAGAACCAATTATTCTGTTTGGTACAGATTTATGCTAAAAGGCAGATGGCTATTTTCTCTTAAATTCAAGCAGCATGTCCAGCCAGTGGTGTCTTTCTTGATAGCAAACCTGCAACAAGATAAAACACACCTTCCCATTCTTTTCTAGGCCTCAGACAATTTCAATTCACCTTCTAGTGCAGTTAAACTAATGAAAAGTCAGGTATCAAGCTGGAAATAAATGTCTGTGTTTATTTACTTCTGCTGCTGTAACTCTTGCCATGCACTGGGGTAGCTGATAGGGAAGAGCACCAGTCCTCTCATGGAAAGGCAGGTTTACAGGAGCTTCATAGAAGAGCAAAACCCTGAGCATATTCTTTGCCTTTAGGCTGAACAGTTTGTCCTTGACAGAGGCAGCAGTGTATTTAACCCCCAGACTCTGTCCATGCTCTGAAGACAGAGCAACTGCCACCAGAAAACACAACCACCTTGTCTTCCCTCCTGCCAGTGAGGCTCTGTGGGCTCCTCCATGAGCATCTCTCATCCCACCCCTGACCATCTCATGGAAGTGCTTCAGAGTGAGAAGCGCAAAATCCAAGGATAAATACATGAATAAACGTAGCAAAATTTCTTATTGGGAGCAAAATTTGTTCTGGGAGCTCATCCTCTGGAACGAAAAAAAAGAAGCCCTAAATCCCAAGATGGATGTGAGGATTTTCCGTACAATAAAAATGACTAACGCAACCAAAGGGGGGATATTTTTATTTCAGGTAGGGAAGTAGAGGGAAGTATGGTAAGTCCTGGTCTATAAACTTCTGAAAATTCAGTTTGATTTTGTTTAATTGTGATATAAATCTCAGCAGGAATAGGTTCAGAGAAAGACTGCAACTATAACCACAATAACTGAATTCAAGTCTCGTGGGATTAGAGAAAAATAATTTGACTTCATTTTACAAGTCAGAACAATTCAAAGGGGGGTTTTGAGAAGCACCAGAATTAAGAAGATATAGTTCAGCTGAAGGGAAGTGCTGCACAAAGAGCAATGGGCCCATAACTGGCAATGAACTCAGGCTGGAATGTGTTCTGTCATCTGAGGGTAAAGAACCTTTTGCTTTCTTGTGCTAATAATGAATAAACTTTATTTAGAGTGACTCACAGTTCTTTTATAAAAACCATACATAATGTGATTGTCTTGCAGTGGAAAAGGAGACAGGAAGTTACAGAGCAGAGCTTCTGTTTAGTCTTAAATTCCTTTACTGCCTAATGACTTGTCTATGTTGTTTGTCCTCCAAAATTAACAAAAGTATCTCAACCACTGGGCTGGCCTGTTGCAGGTATAGAAGTTGTAGCAGACTGTGCACATTTTCCTGCCTTGGTCTTTTTGCCTTTTCTTCAGCAGTGGACTTTACACAGAACTGCCACACCAAGTCTGACTCCAGTTTCCAGAATTTTGATGAAGGGAAAGGACAGGTGAATGGCACTGTGTTTTCCCTAAGAGGCTCCTCTACTGCAAGGCCTACAGAGTTCTTTGCTCCCACATGTAGATGGCTGCTTGAAAAGAAACTTCTCTTCTTCCCTGGGCAATGAATACTTCTACATCCTTCACCAGAAAAAACCACTCTATTTATTTGAAACAAACCCATGCAAGAAAAGGAAGGCCTGAGAGACCCAAAACCTGTAAGAGCAGGAGTTTTCTCTGCAGTTGTTCAGTTCTAGGCATTTAGGATTGCTAAATGTGGTGGCAAGGGAAAAAAAATACTCAATAGCTTGTTGATCATTAAAGAATACAATAGGTAGTATTAAAACCATGTGGAGTGAGTTAGAAAGAAATCATATAAGCATTCCTAATCACTGCTACCTCTTTCTATATGTCAGTCTCTGAGAATGGTGTCTCTCCACCTCCCAATGAACATAGTATTTGAGCTGTCACTGTACTGAATAGAAATTCTGAGGAAGGTGTCAAAGCACAGTGTTGAAAAATCTATTTTGCAACAGAGAAGGAATGATTTCTGTAGATGTAGAGTAAAAAATTACTCTTCATTCAATTCACACACAACCTAGTTTCTGAAACACTATAGTAAAAGCCATGTATTGTTACAGGTAAAGGAATTCCTGTTCTCTACCACAGCTTTCCTTGGCTGAGCATTAATTGAGGAAAAATATATTTAATTATGTTTATATGTGCATACACACACACACACAAAAGTAGCATTACTGTATCTTAGAACAGAGGTCCTTTGCTGACTCCAGTGAACTGTCTGAGCCCCATGGTCAAAACTGGTTACATTCCATGGGAAATACTATAAACAAATGCAGAATATGTCTATTAAAAATTATATTTTCCCAGCAGATCAAAACATATCACACTGCTGACTGTGAAAGCTCAGATTAGTGTAAAATAGACATAGAAACATGCTAAAAGCATTGTCCTGGCTGGTTCCCTGTGCAGAGCTTAGCTAAAAGTCTATTGCCCAGATGGAAGAGAAAGATCAAGCCCAAAATGTAGGATATGAACATGACTGCTTTCTCCCTCTCCTGAGCCAGACAGAAAGATCAAATTCTTTTATTTCCAATAAATGAAGTTCAACACAGGCTGTGCCTTCTCTCTTTGTGCACAGATTTTCCTGCTTCTGTCACCAAGCAAAATGTAGCAGGACTGAATATCTGAAAGAAAGGCATTTTTTTAAGTTGTAAGAAAGACTGCATTGCTTTTAGTCCCAGCAGTCTTTAATGTCACACATCTCTGGCTTGACTGGTCAGGATTGTTTTATGTCCCAGTAGTTTTCAGGAAATACCAGGTCTGACCTTACTGCAGCTCTCATTTGCACTGACAAACTCCTCACAGGACATAACCTGATTTCTGTGTAGTAAGAAGTAAAATAAACTGCATCTGGTAGTAGGTGTGCTGTCAGTTTATTTAAAACCAACCTCTAGCCCTTGGCAGGAGTTTCTCAGGCTCTGAGGAGTTATATCAGGAATGGACTTCTATAAAGCAAAAGGGAAAGTAATTCAGAAATATGGCAGTGTCATGGTGCTGGCCAGGTCCTGAAGCCACAAGTGCAGTTGGAATAGTGTGCCCTGAATGAACAAACTCTCTGGCAGCTGGGCTATTGAAGGTGATTAACAGCTGTTTTATGGTTTGTCTGCCTCATTCAGTGCATATGTGTGCTGAGGGGCTGCTGAGGGAGCAGGAGAATAAATAAAGTCTCTGGGACTTGGGAAGGAAACATCCTCTGTTGTGTTTTAAGGGAACCTGGAATTCATGTAACATTTTGATCAATTACTTTAAACCTCCTTCAAAAGAATTAAAATGCCCACCCTTTAAAGTGGTCTTTAGTGTGACAAATACAATGACATGGCAATAAACCAGAAAACTGTGACTTTGTTGTTCTGCTGTTTTATCGTTCAGCAGAGAAAGTGCTGATGAGCACAAGAATGCATAAAAGAGACTGGAGAACCTTGGCTGGGCCTCCATTCATAAGGCTTTATTGAAATACAAATATGTCACAGAAGTACAAAGCCAGCTAAAATATCACAGCTAAATCAGGTAGACTGAGACAGAGTCATTTCACTGGATATTATCTAGCACTGCTAACTCACATGGCTAAAGATTTAGAGTTTCAGTTCATCTGCACAGAGAAGTTCCCTGCTTTCCTCTCTTACTGAGGGCCTGTCAGTCATGCAATCAAAATTAATTGAAATCCCAAGATTCCTAAGCACAGCTTCTTTGGTTTTCTTCTTTTCCTCACTTACTCTTCAATAAAAGTAAGGCTGAAACTGGGCAGGGGGAATTGGTTGTTAGCAAATGTTTTTTATTCAAAAATTCATTTCTTAAAAAGTAGGTTTCTATATTTTTTCCTAGTTTTTCTTCTTTCAATGTAAGATGCTGACATCTGTTACTCCTGTCTTAGACTGAAAAAAAAAGCTATTATTTTGTAAAGAGTTTTCATTTACTGTAATTGACACTTGAGCATTCAGCTTCTTGTAAAAATTGCATTTTACTGTCAGGAAGCTGAAATTATTTCTTTTTTATTAGAAATACAGACAGATTCAAACTAAAGATTTTTTAAGGAAATTGCACTTTCTTCTTTTTTCCAATTTGATATGTGGGTCAGAACTGCTGTAAATTGTCCTTTCTCTTTGAATTTTTTTTAAAATCCATAATTAGAAATATATGTGCACATATTAGCCAATCTAGATAGAAATACAATCACTGTAAATTTCACAGGCTGCCCTATTTTGTTCAGAAATCGAATCCAAAAAGCCTCAACTCATTTATCCCATATATCCCATTGTATGTGGGATAAACTCCTGCAATTCCCACATTCTTGTAAGGAGAAGTCCCTTTTACCATATTTATTTATTTATTTATTTGCTTTGCTGTGATTTCATTTCAAAGGATGAGAAATCAGTAGCACAAAGGGCTTAAATCTCTCATGGAGCTTCTTTCTGTGGGGAAAAAGAATCTCACAAGACACAGTGTCTGTTCAGTGTCGAGGCATAGCTGGAGTTCAGTCACAGCATAAAGTGAATTTCTGTTTGACACTGAACATCTCCTGGGACAGAACCAAAAGCAAACTGTGAATACAGTGTGAGTGAAAGAACAGAGCAGTGGGAATCTTCATCAGGGCTGACACAGTCCCTGGGATGTAGGGAGCAGAAGAGGAGTGTGCTTTACCCTGAGGATATGTCTATATGAGTCTATATGAAAATGTATCTGTAGCTCATTGTACCTCAGCCTGGAAGCTCATGACCTTCTCTTTGCCTGACTATTTGTTTCCTTGTGTGCTTTATCACAATATTTGGGAAATTCCTCTCAGTGTGCCTGCTGGAGCCCCAGGGAGGTAACACAGCCAGCTGAAAACACACTGGGATTTCCTTTTGTCAAAAGAAACAGCCTTCCTGGGAACTGGCCTGGGGTGTGCTGCAGGAAAGCTTGCCTTGCTTTCACAGCCTGGAAAGAACATTGCTTAAGACTTTTGGGATGGAAATTGCTGCAGTTATCCATGGTGTGTGCATTTATTGACCCCACATGACAGACAATTAAATGCATACATGACAGTAAGAAGCAGCTGCAGACCCCCTGGAGGAGCTCTTCTGACAGCAAGGAAAGTGTGACTGAGCCTGTGTCTCACCCAAGGAGCTTAGGGACACGTAGAGAGCTGAAGTACAGTTGCACAAAAGCACCACAAGTAAATAATCTGGGCATTAATGACAAAGTCTTTCTTGCTCCCTCTAATGCTATTTTCTGTGCTGAGGCTGTGCATCACATTGTCCTGGCTGACTTCAGGACTTGGCAACGTCTGCTGAGGTTGTTAAAATGTAGTTTATTTTATGTCCAATACATCTAATGCTCTTGTGGGTACAGCTTTATTAATGTTAAGAGTTGTCAAAAAAGAAAATTACTGAACTGGAAAATTATATTGTTGCAGACTGGTCTTGTTAGTTGAGTGAATGTAAATAATATGGCCCATTGCATGTGACAATGAAAAATTATATTGATTCATACTAAAGCCTACTCCTTTGTCATATGTCATGAAAATGCTGAAAATATTTTAGTTTTAGAAACAGACAATAAAGGGTTGATCTTGCAGAACTTCTTAGACAATTTGTTCTACCTTTTTTTTGCACCAAAATATTTGAAATTCATATGGATTTTACAGAACATCTTGATTTTATTCTTTTATATTTACTTACTCTGGGAAACTTCTGACTGATGGTGAAGGGAGTAATATTTTCCTCTAAGAAAAGAAGCCTGGTCACAAAATTGCCTCAGAAACATTCTAGCAGTTTAGGAAATTATGATCTTTGCTGTAATAATAATCTGGCACTTTATGTAAATGTTCCTAATCTGTTTCACTGCAAAAACAGTTAATGAAGTCTAATCATCTTGGCTTCCCAAGAGATCTTGTAACAATATGCCAAATCGTGAGGTTTTTTCCTCCTGGAAAAACTCTGTAGCGTTTGACCACGAACCTAGGAAAGTTCTTAGATGGTTTCAGAACTTGTTTCTTTCTGGTAGCTGCTGTCATTGTACAACACTGACTTTACACACACACTCTAACATTCTAACTCTAATGAGTAGGCTCGCTTTTAAAAAATCAAAATTATGGATACCTTGGCTGACTTCTGTATTTTAAGCAAATTAATTTCACATGATAATATAGCAAATGCCATGATAACATAGCAAAGGCTTGGTTGAAAACCAATATAAAAGTCAGTCAGCATCTGCCCCTCTGCCTCCAAGTACACTGCAGCAAAGCCAGACTGTTTAGATAGGTAATGATTTTCTAACTTAAGTGGTTTCTGAAAGCAATCCTTAAACTTCTATAAAATTCAATTCAATAAAATTATCTTATAAGAGACATAAATAATTTAGGTGGAAATGTGCTTTCCTAACTGAGCTTCACTCTATCTGGCAAGAGGGCAACTGTCCTTGCAATGGAAGGGTTGAATCTATGCTTTCAGAATAGGTCATGTCTTCTTGCACAGGTGAAAATGGCCCTAACCATGATGTAAAAGTTTGTCTCCTGACAGAAACATGAAATATTGTCTCAACTGTTAATAAATTAATTCCTGTAAAATCTTGGGTAAACCTAAACTTCAGGTTGAGAGTCAAAAAAGGAAAAAAGGAAAAGTAACTCCATAAAGTTCTGATGTCTGAAAATCATAAGCAAGACCTACACTGGACACTGCTAAGACTTACATTCAGATAGAGAGAGGACTGTGGGAATCATTGTAATTAGAGGATGAAGCAGCACAAGACTAAGCTGAGAAGAGATGACCTGTGTGGTGCTGATCTGCACTGCAAACCAGGGCTGAAAAATTGCTTTCCAATGGGATTGCAGATGGTGTGCAAAGCTCTGGTGTACTAAGAAAAGAAAACCTAGTAGCAAGTAGAGAAAGCTGATACTCCAAGACCTAAAGAATTCCCTGACAGGGAAATTTGAGGCAGTGCTCTCTGGAATTGGTGCTATACTTAGTTAATTAAGTGAAGTTGTCTCCCTATCCTTGCTGTGGCTGTGCTGTTATAAATCCTGTCACAGCGCACCTGCTGGGCCGCAGCTCTGGCGAGCTGGTCTGAGAAGGGCAATGGAGCAATTTGTATTGCTTTGGTGATTGTGGGCTCTTGTGTAGCTCTGCTAATTTATGCCACTGCCCTTGGAGAAAAGCAGAATAAGGAGAAACAGAAACTGTTTTGTTCCTTTGTCCTTTGGGCTTTGAGAAGCTTAATGTGCACCGTGTGCAAGAATTATTTTGTGGTGACAAAGACACAGGAGGGAACTATCTCGAAGGCCCTGTGAATAGTTGGGGGATGTTAAAACCCAGTGAAATATGTTAATGACATATTAAGTATTCAGACACAATTTATTTACATTTCATTCTTTCATCTGTTCGAGAAGCAGTTTCTAAGGACGAGTGTTACAAGGAACAATTTGTGTTTCTTTAAATAAGGATGTGCTTAAAAAGGCTTATCAGGAGTGTCATTTTTAATGTGACTTTAATGTGACTTTTTGCTTGTGTAACAGCCTCAAAAGCTGAATTTAGGCTTTGTGCTTATGGAGGTCTGAAGCCATCAGAAAACAAGTCATACAGTAAGATGTTTTTGCTCCTGCAGAAAGGAAAAATAATAATATATTCATTGATTGTGTCCAGTTCTGGCCACTTAAGCTCAGCAAACAAATCATCAGAAAGGAACAACTGATCATTCAAGGAAGGAAAAAAAAATCACATCACAGCACTATAAAAACTTGCATAATTTAGATACTAGAGTGAATAAAAAGGGACAATAGGAAGATATGTAAAGACAAGTGAATGCTCTGAATAAGCTCCATGTAAGTCATGACATGGGTTGGATTCCTTTGTGGTTAATATAAAAAATTACACTAGTATTTATAACACTTTATTTTGAAAGGAATAAAACCAGTTATATTTTTGGGAATAACTAGTCTATATCTGAAAAGAGTTAAGTACAAATCTACCTTGGAAGCTTAAGTAACTTCTATTGGTTTCAGCCTCACAATTGCAAAAGTATTCCCAAAATAGGGCAAAAGATATTTTGCTGATTATGTTTGCAAGATATTCTTTTTAACAGATGGATCATAGATCAATGCAGAATTGATGATTTAGGTACTTAATGGCCTCCATTATCACTGAGTGCACTGAAATTCTTGATATTTACCCATATGAGAAGCAAGGAACTTTTCTATTGCACAAATAGGAAGATAACATTTTGGATAAATATTTAAGTGACTTACCCAAGGTCATGTAAGGACTGTGGCAGACTGGGGACTCAGCATCACAGGTTTTGCCTCCCCATCTTGTTCCTGCATCCAGTGGACTACCTGGAGCAGGTGTGAGAGTGGTTGTTGGAAGCACCCAGTTTTCAGTGTCAGAAATTCAGGGAAGGCCACAACACTCAAACCCAGACCTTGCCCTGGATCTCTAGAGCCCTTTCTTTAACTTTCCTTGTGGGAACATGAAGACTGCAGGAAGCAGATGAGCTCAGGCAGGGACACAGCTCCCTGCAGAATGCCAGGGCCTGGCAGTCCCCTGCGTGGGGACACCAAGCCTCCCATGGGGAGCCACTGCAGTTTGTCTTGTAAGCTCTGCATGAAGAGCCAGAGCTTTTTTATCCCACAACTCTCTCTGCACTTATCACCTACAAACTTGTCCCTGCATGCACAGGGATGAGGACAGTGATTCAGTCTGTGATTATAGATCATAAATTTAGTGAAAATACACGGAACACTCTGGAAACCCTTGTTATAAACACACATAAATAACTTTTTTAAAAACTGGTCCTTGATACAAGTAAACCAAAGGGCAAGGAAACAAAAAACTATTACAAGGATCTATGCATCTGAAAAGTGCAGAAGTAGGCTTCAAAATTTAGTTATAAATTAGCCAGAAAACCAATAGAGTGAGTTCAGGTCTCTAAAAGACCCAAACCAAGTTTTGAAGTAGTACAGGAAGGTTGAGAACTCTTCAAAGAATTACCTAGGGCTCATTTAAATGATTTTTCATGAATTACAATAATGTTTGTCTCTAAAGACAGTTTTAGTCTCGGTTTGTGCAGCATCAAGAACTTAGGAATACTTTTATTTTTCTCTGTAATTATTTTAGAAATGTAGATTGCTCTGTTTTCTGCAACTACTAGGAAAATAAGATGAAAGTGACCTTTGGAGAATCAATTTTTGCAGGCTTTGTGTTGGTCTTCAAAAATACATCTCTTTGGAATAGCTATTCAAGGGCTCTGTTTTTCAGTTAATTGAATTCAACATATTATTTTCGAAAGTTTTCTGTTTTGAAGCATTTCTGGAGGTTTTGTCTATCGATTCTAACTCTGTGTGCAGGGTGCAGAAATGTTGCAGCCATGTGGATACAGGATAATATTGGTGGAAAATGAAAATGAAGTGGAGGTCAGAAAACAACAGGAAAATACCTGAAAACCAAAGAACAAAGAATGCAAATGCAACCACATCCCTGGTCCAGCTCAGGGGGTGCCAGATAAACCTCACTGGCACATGTGCACCTTGTTTGCGTGTGGCTCTGTTTTGGGATGATTTTGGTATCTCTCTGTACACTTAGCTTTTATTTAAGATAAAACTAGAGTATGTCAGCAGAGAAGGAGCTGTGGTGCACAGTAATAAGGGCTCTCTGATTTCAGACCACAGGGATGCAAAGGACAGGCCCCTCTCCTGCCACAGAGTCCATTCAGCTGTGGCTCGTGCTCTGCAGGTCTCAGGTGCTGACATTCACTGGAGTGGTTTTGCACCTGGTGGTTGTGGGTGAAGCCCCATGGCACTGACAGAAGAAAGCAGCAAAAGGCAAGAAAGTGTTTCATCACAAGCAGTGAACACGGGGTTTAACCTCACTAAAGGCAAAGGGAATGACATGATGAAGCTCCAGGCAGAAATTGAAGCATGTGTTTATGTATCTCCTAGAACAGTTTCAGTAGGCAACTCGATGTATTATAAATCTGAGTCACACACTCTCTCTGTATTAGAGCAGAGACAATCTGCTTTATTTTATTTAATTTAGCTGCAGACTTGGGAACCTGGCACATTGCCAATCAAACCTTTCAGCAAAGTTTAAAAGTCCCTTTATAATAAAAGTTTGAATAGAACGAAGAATGGACAGGAAAGAATTCCAGGCTTAAATATTTGAAGTAAAGAATAAATGGTCAAAATTTTGTCTTTGTGACAAGTCAGACATAAATGTTTTTTTCTGTAAGACCTCTCTGTCCTCTGTTTTTCACAGCTGGAGGCAGAGAAGCTTGAAGATTTTTAATAAATATGACTGAGAAAACATTTTAAAATATTGAAAGAAAATAAGCCTGCCCCATTTCCATAATTGCTGCAATGTAAATTTACTAGATCAGGTAGAATTTGTTTTTTATTAGGAGTGATGACTAAGAATCAAGCTTTCCAAGACTGTTCTGTTATCTCCATTATTTCAAAATATCTCCAAAATACTTTTGTAATCTGAAACAGCAGAGATTTCTATTTTCTCTTTTAAATTTGTTTTTTGCGACATCCATGCCTAGAGTTGCTCATGAAAAAGAGATTTTACAGCCTCTGAGAATGCCAGGCGTAGTAAAAAATGCATCCAAATTACTCTGTATAGTAGTGTTTGTATTATCTTTTTAAAGGCATGAAAAATGATAATGGTATAGGCCTCATTTCTAATTTTGTTTCCTGAAGCACATTCTCTTGTGCATATTCCTGATAGGAATTTTGAAGACTCTGATAATGCTTCTGCTCAGTTAGAGCCCCACAGTTGCTGTTTGCATGGGAACAGCCCTGTGGCACAACTCTGCCCTCTGTTTTCCACGTTCAATAGGAGAACTTTCAAAACAGGCACAAGGAATAAGGAATTTGTATGACAGAAACTTGAAATCCAAGAAAATATCCTTCGTTTCCATTTCTGAAGCGACCCTGATTTTCAGAGATCATGGCAGTGGAGCTTTTGCAGCTTTATTGGTTCAACTGCAACACTGAAAATGGGATATTTGGAATTTTATTCTTGTTTGTCTATAAAAACAAGAAAAAACAATGCAAGAAGAAGGAGAAGAAGATGAAGACATTTTAATAAGATTTTCTTGTGTAGCTGGGAGAACATACATGCAATCCCCTTGTACCACACATGTGCTGCCACATTGAACTACTGAGCAAGAATCTCTGTTAAAAAGGGGGATTCACAATTGGGCCTTTTGGTTCTTGAACTGATCAATGGATTCCTGATTAGAAGTGCATGAAAGGGCAGTTATATCAGTCTTCAGGTTCATGCCTGCAAACATAAGAATATTTTCTTACCACACACTTGCTGCACAAAATGTGAATCGTCTTCATTTCAGTTTTGCTGTTGGTGGTTTCTCCTTTCTTCCATCTTCTTAGCAGTGCCTCTGTCATGTATTGCATCAGATTCCAAGAAAAAAACCTTTTCATTATGAAAGGAACAGGGTGCTTAGAACTTCACAGACTAGAAGGAACACAGGCTGGAGGAGGACTTGCTCCTGCCTGTTTCCCTGCAGCACCTCCCTTTCATGACCTGAATAGCATCACTGAAAGTCTTCTCAAAGAAAATAACACAGTGTCTCTCCTGTTTCTCAAATTGTGGCCTTGAAGACAACTTTTAGTGCTTAGATAACTGTTGCTTTCTATTCTTAACCATTGTGGTGTCTAGCAGTGTTAAGGTATGTTGAATTTCGTGCAGAGATGGTCTTGAGCTCCTACGCAGTTTTTGAATACTTGTCAGAAATGCTTTTTCTCCATTTTTTTTTCTCAAGTGACATTTCCTTAATATCTCCCACTCTCATTTCACAAGAATACATACTCATAGCACAAGCAGGCACAAAATACATCTAACAATTTTAAAAATATCTTTACAACACGCTAAAAATTACACTACAAAGAAAACAATGATAAGCAGGTCCCCTTCTTCATTTAGATAGAGAAAACACTATATTGTGGGATAATACAGATTTTAAAGGTCACTGCACATTTGAACTAATTTACATCTGTTCTTATGGCCTTGTGTCATTAATGAGGGCCTTCAGCCACTTAAAGAATCATTATCAAAGTTACTGGCAAAACGCAGGTTTTAATATGAATTTATGAAAGTGGAACTTCAATAGAGTTTAGTGGTGAAGTTCACTTTATTTCTTAATGCAGGGATGGAGCATACAAAAAAAATCAGATTAAAGTCAATTTAAAATTATTTATACTGTAAAAAAGAGTAAAGTTGCAAATACAAAAGGTAAGGGTGCAAAAGGATTTAGCAGCATTTAATCATTCACTAATTTAATAATCGTAAAGTGATTAAATAGGGTTTACTACAATTATAACAATGACTTATTATAGATTAGTGATAACAACAGGCCATCAGGGATGACTGATTATCCTTTGTGTCCCACCTTGGTCAGGCAGCTGATGTTCCTGCTGCATTCAGTGTTGTTCCCACCTGTGTCATGGAAGAGCTCCTGGTACAGTCAGAGAAGCTTCACCCCCCAGCTGGTCTGGCCAAGGCTTGTCAGGAACTCCTGAGATCACAGACCAGGCCCAGGGATTGTGGAGGGATTGTCGTGGAGGGATGCACCACACATCTTGTATCTAAAATATGTGAAATTTCTCTTTTTTACATTTCTCTTTTTCTATCTTTACCTTCCTGTAAATAACATTTACAGGATTTTACAGGATCTGATCTTACTGATGCGTGAGATCTCAAAGCTGTTCAGTTTCGACGAACTAAATGAAACTGTTGGCCAAAGACAATGAAGAGATCACTTTATGTGCCCTCAAAGAGGGAAAGAGAGAAATGCCAGCATATGCTTTACTTGACATCAGTGAATTGACACTGGCAACCATCACCAGCATTTGGCTTCAGAATCAAAGCCTGCTGTGCTTTCTAAGAAACACCCTGGGCAAAAGAGAGATAAAAAAAATTCTGCTTGTGCAAAGATGCTGTAGAGTTGGGGCAAAGCACTGTCAACAATCAGTTCTCAAAGCCTGAAAAATCTTGTTTAATCAGGTTACATCTGCTACTTGATGCAACTGTTGTTAAGATTAGAGGCCTCTTAAAAAAAAAAAAAAGCATGCAGACATTGAGAAATGCAATTTTACAACTGTAAGAAGCATTTCTCTTAAAAGTCAGAGTACATCTTTTATTGGAGCTGCCAATCACATGAAGAAAGAAATTAATTTCCTTTGTGCCATATCTAAATACATTAAAGGAGTATGTTTTAAAAGATTTGGCTCATTTTTCACTCAGCCCAGGAGATGAAATGTAAGATGCTAATAGTTTGGAAAATATCACTTCAAGAACATATGACTTTAATCACTTCTGGTCTTGGCTTGTGCTCAGGGAATTTTAACTGAAAAGCTTGATTGTTCTCTGGCAGATTTTTATACTTATTTCTGGTTTTTCTTTTACATGAGTCATGTGGCTTTGATTTGCATTTCAGACTTTGGTTTTCTGATTTACACGTGCTGTTGTCCAATCAAATTTTGTACTTACTTTTCAATACCATTTGTCTTCATCATTCATATTCACAATAACTATACCTTCTGGAAAATTTTAGAGAAACCCCAACTTTTGCTTCTCTACTGAAGTGTGTGAGCTATAGCAGAGCTCGTGCTGTGTCAAGAACTGGCAGTCCCAGCACTCTGAGGTGAAAGGCAGCTCAGGTATGGATGAAAGCTCTGTTGTCCTATGGCACATGTAAGAAAAATGCCTTTTGACTTAGCAGCCCAGTGCTAGAAAGCCAGAGTTAAACTCAGAGTTGGTCTAAATCTACAGCATATTTGTTCTTTCAGAGCTGTAAAATTGTTAGGTTGTTGCACTAAGGTGCTTTGGATTGTACAGGACCTCTGAGGTGAGAAAAACCAACCACCTGCCACCACAAATAATGCACAATAAAGTCACTTTCATGATCTTACAGAGGATAGTATTATAAATAATTAGGGACTTGCTCTGACTTTTTTTAAATCTTCAATGATGGCCACTGGAAAGCTGTTCTACATCCCAAATATCCAAAACTCTAAGAATTAGAAGCCTTTTAATTTCAGTAAATAGCTCTTAAAACATTTTATGTATCTTTTGAATATTCAAATTACTATTTTTAATATATCTTCTGTCTTGTTAATTTTTTTCTGATATGTATTTTTTCAGAGGAGTCATGGCCTACCTTTTTTTGTTGTTGTTGACTAAATGCAAAAATATTTTTAAAAATCTAATCATTGTTAATAGCTCAAGTCTGATATCTCCCCTTCAGTCCCAGCAGTCACATGTTACAGGCCTTTGTTTTAACACTTCCTTGTCTGCTTTTTAATTCATTGCTTGCATCTTCCTCAATTGGACTAATATTTGACAAATTTTCACTAGATCAAATGTGTAGAAAATCCAGAGATGGAAGAATTTCAGAGGTGGAAGCCAATTTCCTTTAGGTAAACTATGTTACATTTAGGTGAACTTTGTTACATTTTATCCTCATTTCCCCTTTACATCTCCATTTGCAATATTTCCTTCAAAATTTATTCCAAAAATATGCCTACTTTAGGCATCAGATTCCCAGATGCAATGATTTCTCAATCTCTTCTTCCTTTTTTTATTGCTTTAAATAATTTCTCCTTTTATATCCATTAATCCCAAACTTGAGTTAGTTGAGATTTTTGAGAATTAACATTTGTTTTGCTGCACCTTTCAGATTTCTGTAGAGTTGCTGGAGTTTTCCTTTCATTTCTAACATGGTCATTTCAACACCTCTGTTTTCATTTCACATCTTGCCTTTATATCTTTGAAGTTTTCATAATGAAAACTGAGAATATTAACTTGACCTTGGAGACTTGCTTAGATTTTCCCTGCTGGTTCTCTGCTTAGGAACCCCACTTTTTATCATCTATTTTTGTTTCTTTAACTGTTTCTTTTATTTCCTTGTAAGGTCCCAGCTCTCAGCGTGACTTCTGGCAATTCTTGCTTAAGCCCTACATCACTTGTTAGCTAAGATAACAGCTTGCTAATTGCTCTTTTCTTGTTCATAAACCTAAAGCTTAATCCTCGTATCTTTATTGGACTGATTGGCTCAGAGTTCTTTCCTCATCCCTTTTTTTTTTCTCCTTCCTTGACTTACAGATTCTTGATAGCCTTAAATCTTGGAGATTTCAAAATTCATGGAGATTTCAGTTTTCCTTCCTGTGTAGCAGTTTGTCTGTTGCCTCTTGTCCTGTTGCTCAGCAGCACCAAAAAGAGCCTGGTCCACTGTCTTAACACTCTCCTTTCAGGTACTTATATACATTTCTTATTTAATCAAATTTAACTCTTTCAGAGTATCACATGTATCTTCCTTTATAATTCAAATTGAGCCAAGCTATAATGCATCTATTGAAACGTAAAATGCCTACTGTAATTTTTTGAGTCTCCTCAATACTTATGAATTTAAAGGAAAAATATCTTTTTTTTTTAGTGGGAATTTAGGGAAAACCTGACAATTTTTTATTTCAGAGAACAGCTGGTGTTATAGACACTAGATAAAATTCTGTTGGCTGCATGTTGTTCAAACTTCAACCTAATCCAAGGCAGGCTGCAGCATTCCTGTTTTTGAGACTCACTAATACAGTTCTTCAGTTTCATTGCTATTATTGTTCAGCATAAAGGAGACAGGAGAATAATTTAATGACAGCAACCAAATATCTAATACATAGTCATTCAAACTCCTTTCCAGAAGATGTACAAACCACATTTATGGATGTTAGGGTACAAAGAAAGTAGCTTTATCCTCATTAACAACAATCTCTTCTACTGTTTAGTCTGCCAAGTGTGTAATAACAATAATATTAAAATTGTACTTTCTTATACCTATTTATCTACCCTCCACTTGTAAAAATTCTTCTTTTGCTTTCTTTACAAGTTTATTCCTAGTCCTGTTTTCTGAATGAAAAAAGGCATGTCATCTTCTGTCTTTGTCCAGATCTTCAGATGCCTTGCAAATAAAGGATCTTTAAAATAATTACTTCCTCTTCAATTAAAAGTCAACACCTATTGAAGTCAGTTTGTTCTGCAAACCTTCAGCTCTTTTATATTACAACAGTGCCAATTGCTTCCCTGTTCTATTTTGTTTGTTTCAAATCCAGCTAAAAATTCAGTTATACTTCCCTGGCTGGCAGTCTTCCAGAAATAATAGCAATGCTCCAAAATTGATTGAATAGCTCTGTCATTCCAGAGAGCAAATTAAATCAGAAATGCACCTTTCTAACTGTTGCACCCTTAATTTCCTTAATCTGCAACCAGTGCACAGGAAACAGTTCCCAGTCCAATTACCTGAAACACTGAGATCTTTAAAAAATGCACAAGGAGCTCAGGGGACACACAACTTTTGGCACTGCAGAGTGGCTCAAGCCAAAACAAACATCCCTGCGAGATGTTTAATGCATGAAACTAACCAAGTAGAATTAAAGGTAAAAATCTGACAGCCTGTGTTCAATGTTTTGATCAGGAAATTAGCAAGTTATCTAAAAATGCTTCATGGAGCTCAATGACATGAATATAAGAAGAGTAGGAGACATTACATAAATCTCATTACACTAATTACAGGGCGATGGCATCATTAACATTATTTAGCTATTGTAAGCTGTTAATCACTAGCTCAAAGCTTAGCAGTTACCCTGCTTTGCCACGTTTTGGGTGCTGAGCATTGGCCAAGGCCCACTGTGTGCTGATAGATCCTTCCTGCAGGGGAAAGGTGTGGGTGACACATCCCCAGATGCCCAGGCTGCTGCTCTTTGGAGTGACAGCACCAGAGTGCAGAGTGCCCTGCTGGGGACACCTGCCCCCATCACCACAGAGCCCCATCCAGCCCCAAATGTCAGCAAGAGGGGTGCACTTCAGGTTCCTGCAAGGTGTTGTGATTAGGACTCAATTCTGTTTTGTAACTCTTGGCAGCCCTTTTAACCAAAGTAATCTTGCCAGCTGTGTCAATGGGGCATAAAAGGAAAAATCCCAAATGGTGAGAAGAATCTAAGAACCCAATGTGGTGAGTCCTTAACATCCACATCATCATACCTCTGTTTACAACTGCTCCCACTTTCAAAATATGGTGTTAGAATAAATGCACTGTATCTCGCTGGTTTATGAATAAAGGATGAATATACACCCGTCAGCACATACCAGACGGGTTTTTTTGTCTAAAGAACACTGTCTTTCTATTACAACATCTATTAATTTTTTTTATTTTTGCCTGTTTGAAGTCTGCGAGTCTGAGTTAAGGTTAGAACTTCTGGGGTGCTTTTCTTTCCTTTTCTTTTTCCTGCACTTCATATATAGATCTCAATGTCTTCTGATTGGAAAGACTAGTCCCACACTGGCTGATAAATTAGAGTAGGAGATTTATTTCTGTCACCTTCCAAGGAAAGTTCAATAGCCTTTTCCCCACAGCTTTTCTTTTGAATCATATGAACTTTGTGGTATAAAAGATATATTGTATTTATAGCATTTTATTTCATGCCTCTAGTTTATTTCAAATTCAGTTTTGCTTTTTTTTTTCTCCTTTCATAGATGAGAAAATGCTGTAAGTGGATATGTTTACAGCACTTCACAATACTGAGGTCAAAAGTCCTGAAGCTCCACTCTGCCTTAGGAAGGGAATTTTTTTCTGGAGCTGTATTGAAAGCTTCAGTTTACCATTTATGTTTTCATGTTATTGTTCAAAATTGGTAAATATACAAATGCTTCTGAGTAATGAAGGTAAGGAAATGGAATGCAAACAATCATGAAGATAACAAGAAGAGTCTCATTGTCTCCTAGAAGACTTAACTTTCACCTGTTAGAAGGAATGCTCTGCTTTTCAGCAGTTTCAGGAATAGCCTGGATGGGGGGTTGGAGGGGAAATGTAATTTTCTTGAATCAATCTATAAGGCAGTCCTTTGAACTGCTGTAGTTGAATACAGTGGTATTGCTGCAATGCAGCATGTTTTTGTTTTATATGTTTGCCTACTATTCAGTTCATGTCATAATTCACACATCTCCTTGCACCCTGGTTTAGGAATAATCCATACAGAAAAACTGAAATTATTTTACCTATGATTCAACAGGAGAGCTGGGCTGTTGGGTATTTTAGGTTGAGTATTAGGAAAAGGCTCTTCACCCAGAGGGTGGCTGAGCACTGGAACAGCTCCCCAGTGCAGTGCTCACAGTGCCAAGTCTGACAGAATTCAAGAAGTGTTGGGACAATGCTCTCAGGCACATGGGGTGACTCCTGGGGCTGTTCCGTGTGGGACCAGGAGTTGGACTTTGATGATCCTTGTGGGTCCCTTCCAACTCAGGATGTTCTATGATTCTGTTACAGAAAAGAGCATCAAAATGAGAAGTTTCTTCCCCATGTAATCAGAAATTATCACCTGTTTGCCTTTTATTTCTCTCCCTTTTGGAGGAATTTGGTAGCAGCACAGCAAGCTGTTTTTTAAACCTGTCATTCAGCAGTGTGCTCTTCCCCATGCAAGGTCATGCACTGACATTTCTGGCATTTTCTAAGGGGAAAAAAAAGAAATAGAATTATTGTGGGCAGGGGTTATTTTTCTTTTTTCTTTTCATGGTGAAGAACTGTAAAACCACTTTTTCCAATTACTTTTAGAGCAAGGTGTATTTGGGAACATGCACTGATGCTGATTTGTGTAGCAGCTCCCAGTGGCCTCAGTGTGAATTGTACCTGCTGCTCAGTGACAGCACACCTTTCAGAATTGCCTTTTAGAATTAAAGGGGAACAAATTACAGGGAGGCAAAGTGTTTCACCTCATGTGCAGCCCTTCTGACTACTTCAGAAAGTTCAAACAGTTCTGGCAATGTTGGAAACACAATCTCATTACTCTGAAATTCCTCACAGCTTAGGAAACTCCACAGTTCTCCTGTCCTAAACCTGACATTTCATTAAATGAAGATAAACTACACACACATTAGCAGCTTGTATGAGCATTACTTTACCAGCCTGTTTCAATTAAAATAAAGATCAGACACAAGACATTTCAGAGAGTGTTTTTGGAGGCTCACTAAAATTCTCAGATTAGAGACAAAAATAGTGCACACAGTGCTTTTTTCGCAGAAAAAAAATAAATGAACATCTCTATGCATGAAAAACAAGGAGAGTTTGGTAGAGGGGAGATAAAGTCCACTCCAATGAAATACACTATAAAATTTGTTATGCAGCCTTTCATCATGCATTTTTATCCATTTTCTTCATCAATGTAGTACAGTGAGATGATACCATTAAGATGCATTTCTTATTTGTCCTATGCCATAGCCACATACTGGTAGGTGCAATGATTTGTAGTTTAAAACTGTTTTAAAATTATACTTTTCTGCAATTTTATTTTATATGTTTCAAGTGAAAATTAAGGGAAAACAAATGACTTTTAATTTTGAACATTGCTAATCAGGAAAATATATTTCTGTGTAAGTATATATTATTTCCTTCATACGTATGCACAGGCTGTAATATATGTTTTAAAAGAGAGCATTTATGTGTGCATCCATAAGTGACAGTGTATCCAAAGGTACAAGATCTTTCTAGATTTTAACTCATCTACTTTGTCTTTCAATTTGTCTTTTGATAGAACAACAAAGGATTTTAATGCTTTTCTTTGCTAAGTTCACACAACAGTAACTACATTTAGGTTTTGGATGTGAATCTGGAAAATGAAATAGAAATGAAATGCATTGTGGAGTGTGTGTTTACAACCTGTATTTTATGTTGCATTACAAGCTCTCTGTTTTCATTTAATGACTATTTATGTAATGAAATTCTGACATTCCTTTCCCTGAATAGGGTGTTTTCTATACTTGAATAGGTTTAAGATTGTGGTGTCTCTCTTCTTGATTAGAAGTTAATATCTTATTTGTGAAATGCATCCTTGAACATCGAATTTCTTTGCTCTGTAAAGTTAATTTTTACATCCAGACTTCTCCAGGAGCACTGCAGTCTCAGCTGTACTCAGTATACACCTAACCAAGGCTGCAGATAGTCTGTCTTCAGAGTAAACTTCAGAGTGTTTCTTATTCCCTTATTTTCATGATGAGACTTTCATTGTAAAATGAAATATATTATTTTCAGATGTGCTTGAAAAGCAGTAGGAGTTGAGAGCAGAGTAGCCAAGCCCTGTCAATGATAGAGTTGTACCATGGTCCCAAATTAAGAGGTTCAAGACTGAGGAGATAATGATTACAGCACCTACCACGGGGCTGGATGCTGTTCCAACTACTGTCCATTGTCCTGAAGCTGGGGATTGTTGTCATTTGGCAACCTCTTAAAAGGGTCTGAAAGACAGGTAAGGACAAAAACACTTTAGAGGGGAGTATAAGACCTCAGTCATCAAGATGAGAGCTGAGAACTAAGAGATACCCAGGACAAAAGTCACCATATTCTGTGGGTGGGAGAGTACTCAAAATCCATACATACTTGATTTAAAGTAAAATCCAGTGTAGACACAAGCAATAGTTATAACAAATTTATTTACATTTATTTACATGCAGAAAAAATATTATTACATCATTCTATAGCAGTAATAGAATATATTACGTCATTTAATATTATTTATTTTATAATATTTGCTACATATTATAACAATACAATAATATATTTTTATAATATAAGAAATGATTATATAATATAATTATGTATTATTATACAAACATGAAGGGAGAAAAAAGTCAAAGTAAAAATTGTCTGTTTTTGTATATTTGGATTGCCCCAAAACCAGTTGGAGAAGAGTTCAGCTTTTAGAAATCTCTTCAGGTAAAGGAGTTTGGAAGCTGTAATAATGCTGAATCCATTCTATTTCTAGTTTCTGAAAGTTTTATCCCTGTCAGTCTCCACACTTAGACATGTTTTTTTAATCCTGAAACATGTTGGGAGAAGTAGAGTTTTTGTCAGCTTTCCTGAGTCTTGAGAATGAAGATTTCCCTTTTGTGGAAAGACATCAAGTCTTGTGAAAATCCTAAAAATTAGGGGGCAAAAACTCTCCTCCCAAGAGTCTATGGCAAAACAAAAATTCAGTGAACAACTATCTGTGGACTCAGTGAGGAGAAAAGGTGTCCTCCAGAACTTCCTCATTATTTTCACCTTCTGTTGCCCACTGTTATCCCCCTGCTCCTTTCAAAGAGCCTCTGGGAATGTATTGTACAAAGTAAGTTTCAAACTCCATAGATCAGGTTATACCATTTAGATATACTGCACTTAAAGCACAGCTTTCAAAAATAAGAAAAAAACCTTTCTCAGTGCCGTGGACTTTCCAAAATGGTGATTCTCTTGCCAGTGCTACTTGACCCTGACAATTTTATTCAGACTCACAGCAGCTTGAACAGCTCACAGCTGATTCCCTATGTGGGGAACCCCTACATGTTCAGCAAGACTTAATAGATCACAGAATCATAGTATCATAAAGGTTGAAAATGACCTCCAAGATCATCAACTCCAACCTTCAGTCAAATACAACAAATTCCAAGGGACACAGCAGAAAAGAGCTAAACCTTTCCCATGCAGGTAGTTAAACAAAGGAGACCACTGAGGACCGACCTTCCAGGGAAACAGGGATTTCCTCCCTCTGTTCTTGCCTCTCAGGAGGTGACTCCTGCAGTGAGGGGCACTGCAGTGGTGTCCCCAGGGCTTACCAGTCCTTCTCACATCACTAGAACTTCTCCACTTTGTCTCTCTAACCTGCAGCTCCCTGGCAGTCCCTTCTCTCCTCACCAGGATGACCCCACCAGTGTGTAGTGTCTTATTCTGGAGATGCACAGAAACATAGCAGCAAAGTTAATTCTGTTTCAAAAGATATTTGAGAGGGCAGAGAGGAGTTCTGTTTCTCTGCACACCACAGCAAGTATTTACTGCTCACTTTATTTAGGTTTCTATTTCCCTGCTTACAAGAATTGGAAGTGAGATAAATTAAGACAGCTCATAATCTCATTCTGGCCTGAAGTCAACAGGGGAAGGATTGGCCTTTGAATGCCTGGTCTAAACTTCAGCAATTTTTTTTTTTTCCAGGTGAATGTAATCTGGTTTCAGTGTGCCCTTCTTCATTACACTGACAGATGGTGCTTCGGAGCAGCAGATGAAGTCAGATTACCTCTGTCACCCTTCCTATTTAGCCTGGCATGAATATATTAAACACCAGCTCTTGAAAAAGCTCAGCTCCTGGGTTAAAGGTGCCTCTGACATTTACTTTCTCCCAGTAGCTTGGAGAACTGGCATAACAGTGCCAGACAAAAAACTGATAGATTTTCATCTCATCATCAGCTGAGTCATTTTGTGTTGTGGCTCCTTCTGACCTCATAAGGTGAGTGAGGCTGGTATTTGTATTGCTTGAAGAGAAACTTCTAGCCAACACCTTGAACACTCCCAGAGTGGCACAATTTAGTACATTCCTGTTGTTACCAGACCTCTCCATAACTGTGCTTTGGAGATCGATGTTCCTGAGCTACCCAGGAGGTATCAAATGAGTTTTATATGGAGCTTGTCTGCAGATAGACACAAGTAAGAAATAATATTGTTAGTTGTAGGTCAAATCTTTTAGAGGCCGTAAAGGATTAAACACATCCAGGATCCCAAGGGAATGTAAGAATCTGGTATTTTATACATCTTTGAAGGGTTTCATCTACTGCCACCTTTAGTAA
Organism: Drymodes brunneopygia; assembly: GCA_013400955.1. Classification (NCBI taxonomy): domain Eukaryota; kingdom Metazoa; phylum Chordata; class Aves; order Passeriformes; family Petroicidae; genus Drymodes; species Drymodes brunneopygia. Next base: position 50,679 of record VZTZ01034629.1, read on the forward strand.
AATAAAACACTTAATCAGCTTCATAGAATCATAGAATAGAGGGGGTTGAAAGGGACTTTAAAGCTCATGTAGTCCAAGTCCCCTGTCACAAGCAGGGATGGCACCCACCAGATTAGCTTGCCCAGGACCCCACCTAGCCTGGCATTGAACACTTCCAGGGAATGTATCACTTCCTTTTCTCTTTGGTTTTGTTTGTTTGTTTGAGGTTGGTTTGTTTGTTGTTTTTTAAAAAAAACCCAAACAAACACTAATTTTCAATCCCTTCTTGGGAGAACAGGGTCCATCTTGCCATGATATTTCCACATTTCTTTTACTGTGTCACCAAATTGTGCAACCCAGTAAGACTGGGTTTATAGAGCCAAACAGCACTGAGGCCCTGGTGGGTTGACCCCCAAAGAGAGAGGTTTACTCCTGGTATCCTCCTGTGGACTGAAACCCTATTATCAGCTGGACCAGATTAGGTTCACTTTTGGGACAGTTTCTGGTTTAGGCTCATCCAAAAGGAGCTGACACCCCTTCCCACTGAGAACCCTCCTGCAGCAGGTGGGGATAAGGCACTCTAGCAGTCCTCTCCTGATGCAAAAGGTGCCTGCAGAAGCCAGCAGTGAGCAGGACCACAGCAAAGCTGCCTTTCTGGTGGTGCAGGGACTGGGGTATGCAGGGTGGGTGGTGGTGCTGGTTGCTCCTTGCTCCCCATGAGGAGCTCAGGACAGTGATGTACAGAAACACAGTCAAGCACAAACACTTGCTGCATTTCTTCTAGTGTGTGCAAACTAAATTTTACTAATGCCATTTTTGAATGAGTGCTTTAGGTGCTTTCAGGGAAAAAGCAGTTGGGCCAGGCTGTGATGCCTTTGCTGAGCAAGCATAGCATGACTGCACTGATGAATCCAGATCTCTTGTTTTCTGTGGAGATTATTTTTCTGCTGCACATATGTTCCATGCCATGCTGCTGCATTCCGAAATAATAATTTGGCAGAAAGTTAAAAATATACCTGCAGAGTATAATGATATAAATGGGATTAAGCACTGTAAATCTTCTGGGGAAACCCAAAGATTACCTCTGAGGACATATTTCTTTCCAGATTGTGAGCCTATCCTGGACCTGCCTGGAGAGGAGCACTAAAAGCTGCTTCTACTCCCCATCTCCAGATGTATCTGAAGCCAGGGAGTAAAGCAAGAGCAATTAAAGCAAATGTTTTCTTTCAAAACATATGCTAATGCAAGATTTCTCAGGAAATTGGATGATCTTGGCAGAGGGTCTTTTTGTAATATTGCTGTGGGCTGAGAAGTATGAGATGCCTGAGGCTGAGAAAAGCTTGAAGAAAACTGGTGTGAGGCCCTGAAATAAGCCTAAAGAAGAGTCTTTGAGCACAAAATATGCACTGGGAGACAGAGTTGGAAAAATCACCTGAACTGTCACAAGGTGCTCATTTGAAGGGACCAATCTACTTAGTTTGAAAAGGTCAATCTACTCTCACTATAATGACAAGTTATAATCTGAGTCAATATTATCTGTTAGCTGTCAGAATTACAAAATTCCCCTAACTCGTCCTAGTCATACTGCTTTAATCTAGCATGATACTTTTCTTATTATATATTGCCTTGCTTCCTATTACAGATAAAAAAATCATTTTGTTGAACAGCAGTTTGGGGAAAAAACAAATATCTTCCTGATTTTCGTGCCCAGAATTTTATGAATAAAACTGTTGCCCATACCATTTGATGTAAAATGCCTACAATATATAGTAGAATCATTTTTTATTTTGCCTAAGAAGAAGTTGTCCTATAATTTTAATCAGACTTCATTTTAGAACTTTTGAAGGTACCACAATAAAGAATTTAATATCAAATATACCTGCATTTATATCTGCATATATATCAGAAATCAATTTATGTAATTGCCAATTTATTAGGGAATTTGTTGCTATCAATATGTATGTGTATATATATGTGTGTGTGCGTGTGTATCTAATTACTAAAAATTATATATATGTATATATAATTAGCATTTTGTGGAAAACAACCTAGAGATATATTGGAGAAATGTTGAATAATTACCTTCCTTTTATGATTAATAACATTATATCAGGAAAAATTTCTTCACAGAAGGAGTGATTAGATATTGGAATGGGCTGCCCAAGGAGGTGGTGGAATCACCATCCCTGGAGGTGTTTAAGGAAAGCCTGGAGATAACACTCCATGGTCTGGTTGGCAACGTGGTGCTCAATCAAAGGTTGGACTCAGTGATCTCAGAGGTCTTTTCCACCCTACTTGATGCTGTGATTCTGTGATCCTATCAGCAATAACCCTGCATGATAATCCTGGTTGTATTAGCAACAACTCTATATTAAATCAAAACTTTTCCTTTCCTGTTGCAAACACTGTAGGTAAATTCTCATTCGGCTCATCTCCACAGTGGTCTCTCTTACACTGTGCTTGTCAGTGGTGCATTAAGTAATGTGTTTACAGGTTTCCCACACACTGCTTGTATTTTCACCATTCTATTTCTCTTTTCCCCTCAGAGTATGCAAAGAATGTGTTGTTTTGGTTGTTTCAGTGTACTAGATGCTCTTACTATACGTGCTGAGCAATATCTCAAACCTTTACTCACTACTTCTTTTATTTTACAGCTCCTGCAGGAATTGATTGGCAGCCTCAGACTCCTTTCTCTGTTCTCCGCTAGACTCCTGTATATTTAAAGACTGGCAAATATTAGTTATGAGAAGATAATTAGGTCAGGTTTTGTATATTCCTGTTCATACAAATTCCTAATGAACTCACGGGCAAGTTTATCATTGAAAAATCATACTAAAATGATGTTTGTTAGGATGGCATGGTGCTTTGTAACCACACCAGCATTTGGTATTAGTGTGACCCTTACAGGGTGTTTAGAACTGCAAAAACCTGACTGCAAGTGGCACATATTTTCAAACAAGAAAGACTATTGCTTCTTTAAGGTTTCCCTTGAGCTGTAGCCTTTATCCTTGTGCCCAACCTCAGCAACCTGGTTTTCATTTATGAACTCATCATATGAAGAAACAGGTCCTGGTAACAGTGGGATGATTTTACACGGAGGTGCATTGGCAGAGCTATATAAAACCCAGCAGATGTTTACTTTAATGCTTTTTATCTGACTAGGCTCACACAATGTCACCAGTTCTTCTCCTCTCCACAGGATCTCGTTTTATACCCCATGCAGTAAGGCTGTAGCACTGGAGGTACAGCTGGCTGTCACTGCTTCTTTTGTATGCTCCTGAAAAAACATTCTGATACATTATGCATGGATTTTTTTCTCTGTGTCAGATAACACTAGGTCATCCTGAAATAGTGTTTCTAAATGCTGCAGAAATGTCCAGCAGGATAAAAATATCCACTGTCCTTAATGAATAGCAAGAAATTATCTACATCATTATTTTTACTTTCCAAAGCTAAGATTGAATGCAAATTGTTCTCAACCTAGAAGAATCAGATGAGCCTTAATTGGCTTTATGAATATGTTCATCGGTGCTATTTTACCTAAAAATTGTAGCTGGATGTAGTTGCTGGCTAGAACTGGCAGAACTCGGATTAGTAGAGCAAGTATTGCTCCACAGCTGAGGAAATGTGGATATAACTTTCTCTCTGTGAATTTGCAGTGCTCATGAGTCTCTTTGCCAATACAGAGGAGAGGGGTGTGTGATTTAATCCCTTCCTTTTGAAACGGACAGACAGTTTTGGTACCTGAGCTCCAGGAGGGCAGATGAGCTATTTATGAATGGGTGTGGGTTAGGCATGTGCCTGCTGTTTGGTATAGACCCTGCCATGGGTGTGTAGAGGTGGATTTCAACCTTCTCCTAGTTCATTTTTGCTTTCTTCCATACTGTTTTCTCTTTATTTTTCTCATGTGATATCAAAAGCCAGGAAGAGTCATGTGGGTAATGAGGAGGAGAAGCTGTTGGTAGGATTGTTGGTGGGGCTGTTCAAAGGTGAACATCAATCTAATGGCTCATTTTAGAAATGCAAAAATACTTTATTTCAGCCTTTTGGAAAAACAGTTTTTAGCATATTCTGTTAACCTTTTAACAGTTAACTATAGTGTCATAAAGTGCCCCAAAAAATATTTCCTTCAGTTTATAATCAGCTTCAATGACCATATATTTTTTCAAAGATTTTAAACATTCTTCTTATTTTGAGAAAAAAAAAGAAAGAAAAGAACTGTTACCATTGGCTTTGAATTATCTTTTGAACTATTTATAATGTAGTTTCACTTCCTTATTTGCTTAACTTATTTTTTAATAACTCGAGTTAGATGACTGATTTTTAACATGTTTGACTTAATACTGAAGCTACTCACTTGACCTTCTAAGCAGAAATTACAATTTAATTATTCTTTCAATTTTTTAAATTTATTATCTGTGGTTACACTACAGCTTTTTGCAGATGTTATAGCCTTGAATTAGAATAACTAAAGCTGCCTCGTTTGATCTGCCAGTCCAGGTGAGAATGAGAATGCACTGATTTTCTAAACGCATTTTCATCTCACTCATTCATGTGCAGTTTAGAATCCATCATAAAGCCATGCTTATTTAAATTCTTTACAATCCAAAAAATGTATTTCCTCCTCTATCAGGGTTATGAAGAGTGGTATAATCTATAAATCAACTTTGTTTTTTTTTTTTTATTTGAGGGTTTTCTGGTCTCTCCCTCTGAGGATTAAAAATCATGTCTCAAGGCAGGCCATTAAGTATCATCTATCTATCTGAGAGACTTGTAGGTGCAAGAAAAATGTGGTTAGACTTGATCAAGGAAAGAACTACAGAAAAAGAAACTCAAATTCTCTCTTATTTCTGTTCTGCTGGTAGCTAGTCACTGCTTTAGCTTTCATTTGAACTTAAATACACTGCATTTCACTACATGAATCATAACATTTAGTGTATCTTTATGATAAATTGGGAAGCAGAGAAGAGCACGGCAATGTGCTTTCACAACTTGAAAACTGTTTCTTTTTTGACTGGCTTAAAGTGGAAGAAGAAGTAGAGAAGCAAAGCTTCTCTAGCAGTGTTTTCTTGGCAAGGCAGACATAATAATAAAATTGAGGTGGTCAAAACTAGCAATTTTAGTTTTTAAGTGCTTGATATGGACGCTACTGGGAGCTAAGCAAATGCTTCCTAACTTTGCTAGGGGTGACTGGGAAATGATAAATACATAGGAATAAAAATACATAGAAAGAAAAAATTGGATTCTGAGTTTTTTTTATAAAGTCTCAGTGATCTATAAGAATTATTAAATATTTATGTCCATTCCTCTTTATACAAGTGAGAATAAAAGACAAGAATGGCACTTCTATCTTCTACTCCACAAGCTTTGGAAGTGGGAATGATGCAAAACAAAAGACTGGGTTCAGAATCTGTGCAGTAAAAGTGACAACTCAGAGTCACAGCTGGGTCAGAATTGAAAAACATGTTAAAATTAGTTTTATTAAACTTTCTAAAGGCAGACACAGTGTGTGAAACAAGTAATATACATAGTGAATTGTTATTTTACAAATGTCTGCTTTATTAAGGTGCATCTACAATTACATCTCCATATTCAAATGAATTCTCACAGCATTGCTAAATATCAGCAGTGTTATCAAGCATTGTATTTGTGTATCAAAAATTATTTTTAGCTCAATATTCAATCCCTTCCTGCTACCTAGTATTAGTTGACGGCTTCTGACATTCTAGTCTCTGCAGAAAAACAAATACAGGAGTTTCCATACACAACATTCTCAGTAGCGTCCTAATTGTGTTTTAGTCATATCAGTATAAAAGGTCTGATTTCATTATGAGTTCACTGTGTGGCTTTTCAGAGTCTTGGGGAATGAGCTGAAAAATGAACCTCTGGGTGTGAAGTGAGGCTTAGTGGCCTGTTTGACATGAGAATTTGGAGAAGCTGTCAGAGGGAGAGCAGTGCTGAGTTATTGGCACCACCGAGCTGCTCTGTGTTTCTTCTCAAGGATGGCAGAGTGCAGGTTCAGCAGGGCTTGGTGAAAGTGAAGGAGATGTTCTGGCACTCTCTGTTTTCTGCTCCAGCAGCAGGAACTTTGGGTCACAGCTGTTTCCCAGGATCAGTGCAGGCTGCACAGTGCTGACTGCAGTGCCCATCCAAGGCTCAGGATGCCCAGAGGCTGTGCCAGTGTGACCTTTGCTGTACCCTGTGGTGGCACCTGGGCAGCCTGTTTGATCCAGGGCACCATGTGGAGCAGGCTCAGCTCTGGCACCTGCAACACCTCCCAGGCTTCAGCTGTTTGGGCATTCTCAGAATGTTTTAGGAAGAGAGACACCATCGAGGGGACAAGTGGATGTGGGGACCAGGTATGCTTTGGGCAGAGGCTGTGTGACTCCTTGCAGTCTTGTGTTGGCTTTCAGAAGCTCTAAACTTGTGCTGGCTGCATCACCAAGCAGCTTCCAAGGGACATTCAAGTGATGAGCTGTGAACTGGCTGGGGACCACTGCTGCTGGAAAGGAAAAATTACAAGTGTGCTTTCTTACTTTATATTAATTGAAAATTCGACATCTAATTTACTTTCAAGGAGACTGGTTTCTTAACAAATGAAATGTGGATTTCCCTTTAGCAGGGAGAGAGTAAAAGAATTTTTGTATTGGATACCTTGCTGTCAGTCTAGTGCTGGGTTATCCCTCCTGGCTTCTTTCAGAAACATAATCACCAAGATCAGGCTTTGGATGGAAAACAAAGGCAGGTCTTCCTGGAAGGCATAATAAGAAGTGCTTAAGTAGCCATGTGGTATATAGAATTGACTTTTTTTTCTGTCTTTTCTTTTCTTTCACAGTTGTACGGTAGAGTATGGAAAACAAGCAAAAAAATTAAATTGCATTGCTTCTCTGAACAGCTGCCTGTTAGTGTGTCTGTTTGTTGGCTCAGTTCATTAAAATGCAAGATTAATATAATCTAGATTAGAATCAGAAGTAGGCATGACACCTCTTAAAGTTAACAAAAAGTTTCATTTCCGTTCTTGTTTTGTGATTCACAATCAGCAGTAGTTATCTACTAATACATACTTTGTCCTGACATATGTCATTTTGGTTGGTTTTAATTATGCTTATTTTGGTATGATTATTTTTTGGAATAGATTAGGTTGTAAACTTATTACATTGACTAATAAATTGTATGAATATATTCATTTAATACTGCTCCAATTTTGCTTGGATGATCTTTCTTAGTAATAGAGGAAAATTATTACAGTGAAGAATTGTAATGTTGGCATCAGTCCTTGATGATCATTGATGCATTCAAACTGTTGATAGGCCTGTTTGGAGGTTGGTGGTTCTGATGTGGAGGGAAAAGAGATTTCCAGTCCAGGGTCATCAGAACTCTGTGATATTTCTGAGACCACATTTCTTGTTTTAACTAATATTATCCAACTAGTTTTGTCAGTGGGACTTGTAGACTACCTGTGCCTTATCTATCTATTACCTCCTGCCATCTCTTTGTTCTATGACTGTGCAATGGTTGAGTGCAATGAGGCCCTGATCTATGGAAAGCTCTGTTAGGTGCTTAGTAACACAGATGAGTAAAACCACTGTTAGCACCTGCTCACCCCTGAATGCAGAGAGTAGATTTATGCATCCAGATAGTTTCTTTTGTCTTCTTGGATAGAAAAAAGGATCTGAGTGTTCACATGGTACCTGCTGTGGATGGCCACTCATTCTGCACAAAGCCTTCAGCTTCCCTCCTGCACTCAGACAGAGCAGTATCAGAGGGCAGAGTAGGGTTTTTCAGCTTATAAATTGTGCATTATGGAAAGGGAGGGGTTGCACGAGGGACCGTGCATGAGAAGCACTTTATCCTATAAGTCTAGGAGTATCTAATAATTCCTTTCTGTTTCCTCCTGGCGCTGCAATCTGCCTTTCCTCCCTGTTTCTGGATAGCAGTTTCCAGTCTCACCTTCAGTCTTGCACTTGTCCTTAGTCTTGGAAGCCCCTCCAAATGAGCCATTTGCTGTTGCAGACAGGCCCAGCACCAGTGCTTCCTGTCACTCACCTTTACCACTCTGTCAGAGCTTTGCAGTTTGAGAAACCTTTTCCTCAGCTTGGTCTCCATTTTATACAGATTTAAATGAAGGCAGAGAAGTTGCTAGGATGCTAACTCTTCTCTTACATTGTGCTCATGTAATGCAAGGCAATAGTCAGATTTTCCTTTAATAGATGTGACTGACCAGACCCATTAATGCTTAATGGAAATAGGATTGTTGTATAGTTTATCCAGATGTGCAATGGTTCTCCAGAGCATTATCAATTGCTTTAAATCCTGGATTCTTCCAAGTTCAGCAGTATTTCTGCAGCTCACCATAATGATTGAAATCGACAGAGGCACTCACCCTAATTGCTACCTAATCAAATTTGAAAATACTTTTTCAAGGATGTAAGATCTTCTCTGAAACTTGCATCCTTCCCTTTGGACTATCACTGTCAAAACTTGTTGGCCTTCTGGTCGCTCAGCAAATTTCATTTGTTGTCCCAAGCTGCTTTATTGGGAATTGAAGTGATGAATTGATTGGTGTGAAAGACTTATGATCGGAGTACTAGGAAGATTTAACATCTCAGATATATATATCCATATCTATCTCTCTATCTTATACATAGTGTGTGAGTTTTTTGTCTTCTGCTCTGCAGGCATTCTAAAACTGTATCCCTTGATTTTACATCTTGGGAGTCCTCTGTTAGATGTATCTTTAACTCACTTTGAATTAAGAAAAACAAATCTCTGGATAAACTGTACTCTGAAGCTGAAATCATGCGGCCACTTGAAAAATATTCTTTTTCATAGAAGAAAAGCTGAAGAGGTTTATTAGAGCTTTAAGTCAGTTAAGAAAAGACAGAAAATATTAGACTTGCATTCCTGTTTTGATTGCTTGTTCTCACCAGCAGATCTGCTCTACCTTAGTATTGCAGTAATGACTTGCAGCTAATTCCATCCCAGTCATCACATAGTTCCTTGGCTGCCTTGTGCTTCAGTCTCTCTCTTCATCACCTGTGTTGGGAGGCTGAAAGACTTGTCACAGGACTGAGGACATGATACACAGCACTGCTGGCATGGCACTCTGAGCAGCCTTCCTGTTGCTGTTTTACAGCAGCAAAGTAGCAGCAAAGTGACCATGTCCAGCCTCTGCAGCCAGCACAGCTGAGCAGTCACATTTGGTACCACTCTGTGTCCCTAACTGGACCCTGATGACTGATCCAACAGCTGAGCTCTGCCTGAGGCAGCTGAACCTGGTGGGCTGTGGGACCCAGGAGATCTCCCCTCCTTGCAGCAAAGCTGAAGTTCCTCCTTTCATCTCAGTTCCCAGCTCCAGCCACTCCTGAACCGTACCCCCATCCTCAGGGAAGGAAAAACCACTTTCATAGCTCTTCTGTTTCCTACCTGCATGCTGCTCTGAGCAGAAGCTCTCCAGCTGCTCACACCCACACATGCACACACTCTGGGGGTTGCAGCAGCCCTCGCCTGTGCCCCCACCCCAAGGTGCTGCTGTCCTCCCCACACCGAGGTCCCTGGCACTCTGCACCTCTGCATGGGGGCATGCTCACCCAACACTGAGTTAGAAATATAGGATTTTATAAGAAAATGGAACATACTGTAGGCATCAAGCATGATGCTCTGCTAAATAAACTGCCCAGCTGCCTGCTTATATGTGAGTGCCCCCTTTTATCTTCCTTCCTCATACTTTTCCTATGCTTGTTCTTTCCCAGCCTGCTCTGATCTCTCCCTTTATCATCCTGCCTTCTCTCCCCTTAGCATCCAATAGATATTGCATGATCCTAAGGGTCCCATCTGCTCCAGCCCACAATTCTCTTTGCCCTGCATGCCACCAATGATCAGAAACTCCTTTAAAAGAAGCTGCCTTAGCGTGTCAGGCAGTGAGTTTCTTTGGTGGATTTCACACCAGGGACAATGGTGTAATCATTTCTTGTACTGGGAATATTTGAGGTTTTCTGTTCTTCACTGGTCTAATTGCTTGGGCTCCTCCACCTGGCAAAGTGGGACTGCAACCTGTTGATGTTTAGGAAGAAAAGTATGTAGGTTCCCAAAACACGACAATTTGCAAGGTGATGTATTTTCAGCATTATTTGTATTACCATTTTCAAGTACGATTTTGGGTGGCATGAAGAGGAAAGATAGATCTGAAGCTGGGAAGGCAGTGCTAGGCACAAGTGCTGTGCATATGCAATAGCCTGGGAAGTGTACACGTTTTCTTGGCTGTCTGGTTTTGAACAGATTGGTGGTATGCTGTTGACTTTTATTTTTTTACTCCACTGTAAATCTGCTAAACCCCTATGTGTTGCAGAAGTTTAAGCACCTCTGAATTTGCACAATTTGGAATGGAATTTGCAGTGCAAGGGGGGGCAGGGGGGTGCTGCATACATAAAAGACAGAATTTTATTTATGGAGACCCATAATAATGCTCTGTAGGTTACTGAAGTATGCAGGATGAACAACCGTAATAATAATGACATCATAAATTTCTAAATTGCTGTTAGGGAGTAAGGCTTGGGGAGGCTGGTAGCTAAAGTACAAGCATTTTCCTGTAATTGCTCTATGGGCATGTTAGCCAGAGTTTTTTCTTCTTTTATTTTCTTATCTTTTTTCCTCAGTGAGCATTGCCTGTTCCTTCAAGCCAGCTTTTCTTGCCTGCAACATTCTTGTTGCATGTGCAAAGAACTTTGAAAAATACTTTGTGTCTATGTGTGCACATACACACACATGCACATTTTTATCTGCTATTATTTGGAAAAGCCTAAGAAGCCTTTGAGAAAATTGAACACGAGACTTGAAATGCATGCAGCTTGTACTGTCACAGCACAAGGCTTCCCTGTTTATAAAATGGGATTGTCAGAACTCAGGAAAAATCTGTGCTTCTCCCTTGGTGCTGTGAATCGAGAAAATTGAATCAAAGAAATGATGGATTTTTTTTCAAGCATCTGGTGAATAGAAACTACTGGCAATAACAATCTCAGCACTTTGTAAGCCTCTCACTCATGTACCCACCCTCCATGCACACCTTGAACATTCACCTCATGGCTCCCTCATTTCTCCTTTTCCTCCTCTTTCCCCAGATCACTTTCTTTTGTCCCTTTTGTGTACAGTGGGAGCTATTTTGTCTTCCAGGCTGTCTTTCCAGAAGGAGAAGCCTTAGAGGGCGATGTGTTCTGCTCGTGATGGTGTTTGTTGAGGTGGATGGTGACACGGGTGAGCTGATAGCTCTGCAACTGGAAAATATATGCAAGGCCACGATCAGTCCACACAGCCCTCCACCAGTCAGCACCAGAAATGGATTTATGAATCACATATTAGTCAATAGCCTCTTCAGCATTAAAGAAGGCACTGTCTCCTAGCAGTTTTCAGGGGACTGTACTGAAGGGCATTTTCTTGCACACTGAAGGGTCAACTGAGAAACAGTTTTTTAAATTATGTAGTGTGCCAGGTCTTAAACTCTGTGCAGCTGACCTATACATCCACACACTAGTATTCAGTGTATCCTTGTCAATTGTTTGGTGCCCAGACTAGTTTTCCAGATCACCATTTCTTCAAATTTAAAAACTTTTTTAATAGCACAATGCTGACTTTTTCCTTTCCATACTCAGTGCATCTTAAAACAGTATTTGACTTCTGAGATACCCAAAACCGACAGAGAGTTTAAATGCAAGAAAAATGCAGTAAAAGCTACTGCAAATGGTTTTTATGGGCACATATAATTCAGGGGGCTTCTGGCTGCTATAATAGCTTTTTTCAATCAAACCTACAGCTTTTCTGTATGTGGTAAACCAGTGTGTAATGAAGATAACCTTGACAAAGTATTGGAATTATAAGGCAAGTTCTAAGGAGTTTGCATTACTAAATTATTCAGAGGCTGTACAAATGTACATTGAAATATTTTGTGCTTCAATACAAGTGCCCCAATGCTATTCCTTTCTTTCAGTGGATGCAATGGATTCAAAACCACATTCTCAGGTGATTCTCTAATTTATACAGGACAAGGGCTTTTTGTCATTGTTTGTCACTGCACAATCTCCTAATGACACTTTGGAGGTGAGACTTGGCAGCTGTCCCTGGCACAGGAGTGCAGGTGAGGCTGCAGATCACAGCTGGGGTGCCAGTCTGGCGTGGCTGCACTCACAGCCTGTGCCCTGGAGCACAGGGACACCTCCTCTGACACTCAGCTCTGCCCCCAGGTGTCCCTGCCAGCCCCTGGGGCCAGCCCAGACTACTGCCACCTCCAACCTGTCTCGGCTGTGACAAATCTGAAATTCCTCTGAAAAATGTCCACAGCTGCAGCCCTGTGGGAGCAGGACCAAAGACCCCGTGGCTCTGCAGTGGCCACAGAGTCAAACTCTGAGTCCTTCAGCCTGGTACTGGCAGAGCTGAGTGGTTCCACCACCAGTGGGCAGGATGGACAATGCAGCACATTTGTAAGTTCTGTTAGGGAGTAAGGCCTGGTTTAAGGAAGCTTTATGTGTATAGGCCCTGAGCAGTGCTCCTGTTCTCACTTTCATCCTTCTGCCTCTTTGCTCCTGCAGCCCCCCATGCAGGGACACCCAAGCTGATGGACATGGAGATCATGGAGTGCAAACAAGCACCTCTGTTAGATGAAGCTCCAGGTGCTGCTTGGGTTAATGTGAACCCCCAGCAGAGATGCTAGGTAGCAGAGTGTAAGAGACTGGACTAAAGCCCCTCATCTGTCATTTGCCTCATGACCATCGAAATGACTGGAGACTGATCACCCAAAGACCCCCAAGAGGGGAAAAAGGACTTTTGCACGGGAAGGTCTGGGCCAGATCAAAGTGGGATGCCTGCCGAGTGCAGAAGCGTGACTGGTACAAACTAAGTACAGGCCACATCANGACACCATTTCTGAAGAGACTGAAAAGTACCTGTGCCACAGTGATCCTTGTGACAAATCAGTGTGTTTTGTTGCTGTCTTCAGGGGAACTACAATTTGACCCACAGAAAAGAATAACATTTTAGAGCACTAAATATCTACAGGCTTATAAGAAACTATGGCAAAGCAATGAGAACTATGAAAGTCCTCATATCTGCACTGAAGACAGGTTCATTAGCCAGTAGGTCAGCAAGCCAGATGAGTTAAGGTGAAGAAAGAAAGAATGGAATGGCAAATTATTTTAAAGTACATAATGATTTCATATATCAACACACAGGATAAAATGTCCCTTTGCCATAGATAAATATATAGAGATCTTACTTAAAGCTGCCATTTAGTCTCTGTCATTCTACTTCTTAGTTGTGCAAAGGCAAAGGTAATATCTAGTTAAATGAATTAGAACTTCTGAGTTTTATCTTATTGGTGTCTGAAAAGATGCAGCATATTCTATTATTATCCCTGGTACAGTAAACCCTGATCCCAGCCCTATATAATACAGAAATATAGGAAGATAGTTCAAGTCCCCAAAAGCTTATGCTCTAAGGATAGTATGAACTGTAGTATGCATGCAGGGTGTTATTGTGCAACTGCCAGGCTGAATTCTGTATTTTTAAACTCAGGTGGGAAGGAGGAAAAAACAGTGATTTAGCAGCAAAAACAAACCACCAAAACAAAATAAAGAAGGGAAAAGAGGTGAGAGAGGAGAAAAGAATATGAAGAGATTAATGGAGAAAATGTGTCAGGGTTGGCATGAGGAAACAGAAGGAATAGCTGGAGGTAGCAGCTAAGCAGAAAGACAAACAGCATGCAGAGTAAATACTATAGAAAACAGCTCTGTCTCCTTATCAATGTTGAAGGTCAAGGTCTAAAATGTTTCTTCAGCTGTTCTTGCCAATATAAGCCTCTGGCTGCTTCTATTCAAAATAAATCCCAGATGCTATTTAAGTGATGGCTGGCATATACATTTCAGAATCCGGGGAATGCTAAGCTTTCTTCAGACATCATCTTCCAAAGTGATTTACCATGGAATTGAGTTTTTAGTGACTCACCTAGTGGGATTACAGTCTTATTTTTCAGCAGTAATTATGGCAGAATGATTAAATAAAAACGAGATTAAAGTAGTGCTTATGTTTCCTTATTACATTTTCTACATGTATTTTTATTTATTATACTTATTTTGTTGTGGTGCTTTCCAAAAAGATAAATTGCTTATAAAAATTTGAAAGGCTCATTTTTTGAAGGCAGTAGGCAGCAAAAAGTCTCTGTCCAATGAGCCTTCTGCTGGGGTTCTGATGGACATTTGGCAGCAAATTGTGTCTGTTAAAGTAAATCTAATCTAGCAAATGCCTCCACTGCAGTCACTTCTCCTCTGCTGTCAGTGTCAGCATTAGATTGTTTAAAGCAAAATCATATATGCATAAATTAGCTGCCATCAGTGTAATGCCTTTAGGACAGGCAGTCACCACAGACTGAGACAGTCCAGCCATATGGCTGGAGGATCTCTCAGCTGACAGGCAGGAAGAAGAACAGATCGTGGCTTGACATTCAGACAGGGTGGCTTGGCCATCTCTGAGGGCTGCAGCAATTCAGTGTTGAGCCTTGCCATGGAGCCCCTGCACAGAACCACTGGTTTGTCCTGACTTGTGCTGTAGCCTGTGATGTTCTTCCAGACCTTTCTTTCCTCTGGCCTGCCTACAGAAAACTCAGAAAGAAAGAATCTCATCTACTTTGCATTTTGTTTCCTCACACTGTGGGATAGAGGACTTTTTGTTCTTTTGTCTCTTTTGTTCCTGCTTGACTCCATGGAAAACCTCCACACAGGAACCTGTGTGCTCAGCCCTTTCCCCACATCCTGAGAAAGCCACACACATCACTCTGCCAGCACTTTCAGCATCTCCCTTAGATGCCATCAGCAAATCTCAGATGGGAGCCAGACTGCCTGAAGGCAGCAGGCAAGCCCTGCAGGGACACCAGGGCTGACAAAACTGCAGCAGGAGTCCCCATGATTTAGAGATGAAAACTGAGAGGAAACCTCTGGGTGTATGTTCTGTATGCAGCTGAGAGCATCTCTTGGGTCTCCTGAATGCAGGCACAGAATCTCTCTCATGCACAGACTGCTTCAACAAAGCCATTTTTACCACGTAGTCATATTTGCTGTCTCACTGGATTTATAAAATTGTCGCAGCACCAGAAAACTGGGAGCCCCAGAGATGGGCTATCCTTTGCTGACTAATATATAAGAAAACTTCTTTATTCTGCTTTAGTCTGTTCTCACTTCTTTTCAAACAATTGTGAAAACTTTGCAGCTTCCAAAATTTTAGACGGAATTTTTTGTCGGTAACTTTTGCTTCACTGATTGGCAGAAGTAAAAAAANAAAAGGGGGGGGGGAAGGAAAAAGAAAAATATTCCTAACAATTAGAGAGGTTTTCTAACAGTGTTAGTCCCACAAGTCTGTAAGGTGGCAAGGTCATTTTCTCACCTTGAGATCGGAGATGAATACTGTTCACTTAAAAACAGAAGAAAAGCAATCAGCTACTCTGATAAATTCCTGAAAATAAATAAACAGCTTCAGAAATTTAGTTTCAAAAAGTCGAACTCTTATAGCTTCATCCTCCTTTAGTTTTGCTCCATTGCCAACTCTTAAAGAGCAAAGAAAACAATTTGACTCCACTGCCCATAGCTCACTGGCTCCAAGCAAGGTCTAGCATGGCTGTGATTTATGTTCTGGACCTGCAGGTCATAACACTTCGTGTTCACCCTCCTATGGATTTGTTCTTGCTTGCTGAGGTCATGGCCTCAGCTTTAGAGATCTTTTCTCAGCTATCTGTTTTTGGTTGGTCTCTTTCCTTTTCAATTGATGTGTAGCTTCACTACACATCTTGTCTAAAGAGGAAAAACTTCAGCTTATCACTTTCAATGCTATATGTTCTTTTTTCACATATAAGTATAAGGAAAAAATGTCTGCCCTAATAGAAGAGTGACCTAGAGTATCTTAATTACTGTGAGAATTGGTACAAGATGCAGAAAGCCTTTCCATTTTTTTTTTTGCTGCTGCTGGATTGAGAACTTGCAAATCCATTCTGTTCCAGCGACGTGAGAAACCTCCTTTTCTTTTTCCCTTTTTTTCCTTTTTCCTCATTTGATTGAGTGATAGATAAAATATTCTATTTCTTTCACTTTCATGGACAAACCACCTGCTTTGATTGTGACTTTCCCTTAAATGCAGGACTTAGGGAATTCCAGAGATCCCTGCAACTACTTCAAGAGGCCCTGAGTATCTCCAGCCACAAATATAAGTCTTTTGTTCAGTTGGTCTTTGCTAAAATGTGTGTATTCCTACACATTTTGCCAGTCACTCTGATATCATGATAGATATCACATATGCTAGCTGTCAATACATCAGAATTTACTATAAAATATAAATTAGAATCAGGCACATAACTTTTAATCTGTGTATTGTGTCTTTGACCATGTCATTTAAGAAAAGCAGAGAAAATTACCTTCTTAAAATCATGGAAAAAAGACTCTAGAAAAACCTGAGGCTCACCTTAATGCCTGGTCTAGAAAATGAGCTCTCAATTTGCTTGCAGGTGGTCCTGACAGCAGATTTGACAATATGTTTGTTTGGCTGCTGTGACATATATTAAGCTTCAGTGCATCCCCCTAAAGGTTTAGAACACAAATGGTTTCTAAATAAGGGAGGCACATGAAACTTTGAATAATTACCCCTGCAGCCTGTGGCCTGCATAGGCAAAGATACAAAAGAAAAGCAGAGTTTTGAGAAGGAAAAGTCTGGTGAAAAGGGTGACTTTAAATCTGGAGTGGCTCTAATTCAGCTGTGGCTTCCTATTCAATAACTATGGTACATTTCCTTGCACATAATTATGTGATTAGGTTGCTGTGATTTAAAAAATAAATAACTTTTTTTTACGTAAAAGACCATCGCAAAATATACATCTAATGCCCTTAAGTATGGCTTAAACATGTACTGTGCATTTTTATAGGATTTATTTGAAAGGTTTGTTGGAATATTTTTCCAGCTCTTTCTCTTGGGAATTTTGAAATACAATCAGATTATTTTCTCCACCTGCACTGAGGAAAGTAAAACATTTTTTTCCTCTCACTGTATTTCAGGAATCTTGCTACCCTTCCTGCCTATTGCTAGTATTAGCCAGCATTTGCATAATGCACAAAACAAGGAGAAGCAAAGAGATATGTTTACCAAAACTACTGAGCAGGACTAGGAGGAGAATTTAGGTTTTCTGACTCATTGTCATATTGTCATACTGTTTACACTAAATCTCACTGCTTCTGGGTCACCTGTCACCTTAGCATTCGTTGTACAAAGCTGAGAGCTGCAACTAACACCTCATACTACATTTACAGAAAACTCATAAAGCTTTCATCTGTATTTTTATTGAGACAGAGCTTTGAAAAGAAGCACAGACATTAATATGACTAACCCAGATCTGATTATGCCCAAGGAAGGACATTTTTTTATCCAGCTTGTTTTTCGCAATGCACCTTAATTGAGCTCTAAACCTCTCTCAACTTAACTGTGCAGTCTCCTCCCACAGGTGCTTTGTGGGTTTCAGGAGTTTGTAAACCATTCCAAGGTTGGTACTAAATTCTTGGTACTCTGAGATATAAAACACAGGCCTCAGGTTTTGCAATTTGTCTTCTGTACAACAACAAGTGAAACAGTAATTGCTATTTCTGAATTTTCTCTCATTTCTGTATGACTTTAGTACTTAGGATAATTTTTTTCTTTTACCAAACAAATAAGTCCTCTAAAAGCATAGTGGGCAGCTGGCCAGAAATAGCCATAAATGCTTTCTCAGCAGTGTGAAACTTCTGAAATGAAAGGCAGATGTGGTACAGTGCCTGGGAAAGGAAGGGAGAGTTGACCTGATGGCTCTTGCAGAAATGCAGAAGATGGATATAAATCAATGGAGTAATGTAATGTGTAAATAAACTTACAGGAAGGCAGACTAAGCCACAGAGATACAGGGTCAGCTGAGAAAGTTGGATTCTGGATGCCAGAGGCTGAGGTGGACACATTTAAGATGGAAAAGACTAGGAAGTAAAACCTGTATTTGTGCTACAAAAGTATTTGTGGTGCTCTACACACAGACATGGAAAAGGGTGTGAATGAAACCATAGACCAAGAGTAGAAGCTAACAAAGGAAAAATACAGATTGTATTGGTGTGACCAAGATTTACAGAATACAATAATTAAAGATGGGTTTTAAAGTATCACTGCTCAATCTCTGGTTTCAATGGGATGGCAAAACTTTTATTTGTTAAAGACTGCAAAATTGTCATCTCTTGCTTTTGATTAATAGCACAGTCATCAACTAAGCAGGAGTATCATGCTAGATTACAGCCTGTATAAATTATTTGTGAACAGAAACAAGTAATATATTCTTACACCTGAGCTAGTCACTATTAGTGTTTGTGAAATTTAGTTCCCCAGTTCATTTCATCTCACCAAGTCACACATGAAGTGAAATTAGAAACAAAAAGTCAGGCTGTCATTATCCGGGCATTTGTCTTTTGAAAACACAAAATTACACTCGTTTGGGGTTTGCAGTACTTTAATGTATAAAAGACTTATGTACAGAGACTGGAAATGTTCTGTACATAAAGGGAACATGCAGAAAAATCTGATTTACTGCCTCAGGACATCTTTATTTTTCTCCTATTTTTGTACTACTCGTTGGCTTGTATGGAAAAGGTTTCTGATTCACTGTTGCATTGAAAAGTTTCTATGCCCAGTTTTGTCATTCTCATTTAAACCTGCAACATGGGAACAATAGAAAAAAATCATATTAATACTTTCTTAAAATCACATTCCCTCCTTTCTTTGGTAATAAAACACTACATTGAATGTAAATTTTCTGGTCTGTATAATCTATGCTTTCTCATCTCAGTAGTTCAGTTTTTCAATGGAAAGGAATAACGGTTAATTTTTTGCCATTAACTCTATAAAACTAACATGAAATGAGTCAGAGAATGAGTGGAAACTAATCAGGCTTATACCTCAGAATAATCCTGGCTGAGAAAAGCCTTCTTCATTAATTATACCTGGCCTTGCTGCCATGAAGTTTTAATGAAAAGAAAAAGGTGACTAAAACTATGAAGGGTTTTGATTAATTCTGAGTCTGTTATTTTCATCTGATCTCTGCTTCTGGCCTTAATAGGGACACCACTGATGATCTGAAAGCACACATAAGGCTGTGCCTACATTAGCAAGTGGGTAGCTCAGCAGGAGCACAGCACTGGATCAAACCAGTTGCTGTTGGAGTACCAATATTATGTGCAATTTGCACATTTTACTTTAGGTGACATTCAGCCTGGCCTGCAGAATTGCATGCCCTCACCATGGATGTGGTTTGGAAATGCCCTGAGCCCACACCACTGGTTAAGGCCCGTTAGGGTTTGTAGTGCATTAAACCTGCACCTGAATCAGGGTTTCCTGCCCAATTTCATCTGAAAGAAATCGAGTTCTCTTGTGCCTGAGTTGCTCTGCAAAATGGTCCAAAATGCTAATGCAGACACAGCCTGTGCCAGCCAACAATATGTATACTTTTTTCCTGTCTTTCTGCAAATATCATGTTGACTGGAAAACTTCACAAGCTTCTAATTTAAATTTACAAAACCAAAGTTATTTCAAATTATGTCATTTTCTGGATACAACTTGAGCTAGCAGTATTATGCTTAGATATTCTCTGCATAAATTGTAGACCAAAATCGTATTGCCTCCATATCATAACTAAAAGGTGGAGTCATTTAGGACAAAACACATAGTCAAGGGGTTGGTATTAACAATCAGTGCAATAGAGCTCCAAAAATTCACTTTAAATGCACATAGAGAAAGCTATTTATAGAGTGGCTGAGAGAATTTTGAATGCAGTGCAAAACTGTATATTGTCATTTTCATAGAAGTTATTTGCTTCTCGATATTATAGCAATCTGAATATTTTCCTTATTGTGCTTATATTTTTTTTTCTTCAAATAATGGATATTTTCTTACATCTCTATAAAGATTTAGCAGACTATTTTAAGTGGTGACCACTTTTATTTGTATGCCTAGATCTACTAATATATTCCTAAATCCTCTTGAATCATCCATATCAAACTTCCAATGCTGTGTATGTTTGTGCTTTTAGAAGTGTCTTTCTTCATTGAAGTCTGAGATACATAATTTTACAAAGCAGTGCAGATATATGATATGTAACAAAAGAGCCTTTCTTTTATGTGATAAAGACTTAGATACACTGCAAGGAGCCACATAAATTTTCATTTAAATAAACAGGGGTTGCAAGCAGTTGGCATTTCACAGAATCGAGGCAATTCTGCCAGAAAGTGCTTCCCTTGGTGGTTTGTAGAGTTCCTAGTTTCACACTATGGAGTTTACTTTCTGGGCATATTTAAACCAAACACATGTAAGAATCTGCAGGTGTCCCTTATTTTTCAGTTAATCTCTTTCTTTACACCCTGAAGAATACCATGAAGCCTGTTTGACATATTAGCGTTGCATTTCCAATTAAAGTGCTTATTAAAAAAAACAAAACAAACCAACAAAAAAACCCCACGTAATCTAATGGCCAGAGAAATTATCTCAGAGATAAAAACTGTTTAACAGACAAAATATAGTTCACTTCTGTCAGGACATGCAATACATTCAAAACAATTAAGAAACACCATCTCAGTTGAGGGTATGGAAAACATCTACATTGTAAAATGTAGCCAATGAACTGGGACACAAAATGCATGTGCACAGCAAGGACTATTTCTAATAGAGAAAACCTGTCCTTTCAAATCAACAGACACTTCTGCAGGCTTTCCTTCTAGACTACAGCTTTTTCCATATGCTTTCAACCGTAACCAATAAATCTAAACACATGTTCACTCTGCATGCACTACCATGCTGATTTTAGGAGAATACAGGAGTTCTAACAACTGCATGAATAGGCAATAAACCAAGACCCTTTTGAAAACAAATCACTTTTCCTTTTCTTAAAAATTACTACATGCTGTCAAGATTGATGAAGAAATAAGGGATCAATATAAGGTATTAATCTCTTCAGAATTACAATTATACATAGTCCTTTAAGCACATGCCTAGAGCTAGTGAATTATTGCATTTGAAGTCAAACTGCAGATTAAACTTGGAGCATGCAGAGGGAGGCAGACAAAGAGAGGGAGAGACATGAATCTAGATAAGGGGGAGGGGAGTGACATTTTGATTTGACACATTAGAATCTTTATATTACTGTTCTGCCAGTAAAGAGCCTCTCTGGAGGTGTATGAAAGATTTTGCACTTAAAACTAAACTGGCAAAATAATCTTCTTTGCTGTGTAGATTAATGTTAGGAAATTTTCCTTTGCTTGTCTCGGGCAGTTCTGATTCTCTCTGCATACATTTAAAATTTCTTTTGATTTTTCCTATCTTCCCCAGGTTTGGGTTCCTGAAATGTGCTAGTCACTCTGTGAGGGAGAAAAACAGGCCCAGGTTTGTAGCTCATTTTTTCTCTAATTGAAGCACCTTCCACATTTGTCACAACCTCCAGATGGAAGGAACGGGGAAGAAAAGGAGACTTCGGGTGTCAAGCAGGCACATGAAAATAAAATAAATCAAGGCTCCAAAGACACATCTGAGAACAAACTATTAAATACTTGGTTTCTCATGGCTGTATTTCTATCCATTCCCTGACTCACCTTCTTCTCTCAGACTATATAACTACTAATCATTATCTTGGGGACATTTTAATTATATATCATGCCAAGTCTTGGGTCCTTCCCTGCCATAATTTGCACTTTCATTGTCCCATGTTTAAACATCCCTGCTTTCACTGGGCACTGGTTCCTGCCTTACAGTACTTTATGATTATCCTTTGGTAATATTTCTATTGATTCATCAATCAAATTTAAAATTAATCTTTCTTCCACTCCCCACTTGCTGTTTCCCAGTTGTGGTTGCATTGGTGATGGCAAGTGCTGAATGTCCTTCCATTAGATAGTGAAAAAAGCAAAAGAAATTAACCCCTTTCCTAAGTCCCTGAACTCTTTTGACTTTTCCCCTCACTCTTCTACAATTTGAACACATGAATATGAGGAATCAGAAGAGAAGCTAAAAAAAACTTACATTGCAGAAAGTGTTTTTAAGATCAAGAAACAACAGTCTGTTTGCAGAACCAGTAGCCACTGTTAAGAATGTAAAACCCAGCCACTGGCAGGTTTATTAGTTTAGAGACAAGTGCAAGCCAACACAAGGTTAAATCCCTTTCATCCCTTTGCTTCCCTTTTCTTAGAATTGGTCATTATAATTCTGTATGAGCATTAATTTCTTGATTTCATAAAATGCAAGTCAGAGTCTCTTTAAATTCTCAGCCTTGCTGACTTGCAGTAGCAATGAGTTCCATAGTCCACTGAAAATACTCTGAACAGATATTTCCACTTATCCATTTATAATATGCCATCTCTCATTTTCCTTGCATTTGCATTCTTCCTCCCTGAAGCAGTAGGAAAATTATTTAATATCGTCTGAAGTATAGGAAGAATATAATTTTTTTTCCTCAGGTGAATATTTTTTATGCTTCAAATGTATTGTACCTAATGACAGCATCTGTGAGCTCAGTGTCTGATATCCCTGAAGATCTTTGCAGTCCACTCTGGACTTCCATAACCTAAGTAACTTCTGCAAACTGCTTACTTTGCTACTCCAAAGCATGACTATGCCAGAAAACTCTGGTCTCAGGTGTGATTTTGAGTCACTCTGTGTTTTACCCCAGGAAAACCAGACAGTTTAATTATAGTCTTTCTCTTCTGTCTCTTAGAGAGTTTTGACCCACAGTAATACTTTAGTTCACAAATATTTACTTTCCTTACTAATTTCCTGTGCAGGAACTTGTCAGAGGACTGAATAAACTTCCTGCTATCTATTGCTTTGGAGACACTCACTGAATTTTAGCATATCACTGAGACTCTTCAGAAAACTCAGCAGGCTAGGCTTTATCACACCCTGGTCTTTCAGGTGTTTATTGTTTTAGTTTCCTGATATAGATGTAATGTTTATTCATCTGTAACTTTCTGGATCACTTATGAAGCCTTTTTAATTAGAGATATAAAATTTGCCACCCTCTAAGTTACTGATATAGCAGGCATTTTTAATTAAAGCCTGTGCAGTTTGTCAGCTGCTCTGCCCTGTCAAGATTTTGAATTCTGTGATGTCTGATTCTTTAGGCTTGTTGACTTAAGCTTTTGAATTATCAGTTTCTTTCAGCATCTTATGGCAGACCAGTCATCAAGGCTCATCATCCTCATTGACAGGCAAAGCAAGCTGTGAAAGGCACTCCTTCTCTGCAGCAGGGACTGGTGCAAAGAAACACTTCTTGGAGGTATCTGCATCCTCTTTATTTGCTCTTCCTATCGACAAGGACCCATGCTCAACCCAAAGAGCAGTTGTGAATTTGAAGTTTCACACTAAAAGTCAGGCTTAGAATGTCCATTCACCTGGGTTTTTTCTCTAGCGATGCCCACACAGAGTGTAGGTTGGTGAGCACATTCCCCTCTTAACCTCTTGAGTCTGAAAGTTTATAACCTCAAAGTAAGGGCTTCTCCCATGGTTTTCCTTGTTCCTCCCAGCTGAAATACAAAATGAACAGTGATGCATGAATTTCCACAGTCTCTGATGCATTCTTTGATGAAAACTATGCATATTTAGCCATATTCTGATTGCTCTCATGTGTTCTATTATAGACATAATGGAAAAATGCAGCATGAATATAAAGTTTGTTTTAAATATATTTCAGAGAAAGAGGAAGCAGATTGGTAATGCTGTGCATTACAAAAAAATGTTACTCTTTATTGAATTAAAATTCTGCCACCCATAAAATAAGTCTTTTTTCATGTGAGAATGACAGAATTTTCTAGTTACATTAATGTAACTTAATAACTGGCCCAAGGGGAACTGAGCTCTCAAAAGACTAAAAAAAAAATTCCACTCCAGAGTTTTAAATTTCAGATCCCAAATACAAAGTCTGATTGCTAATTTCATGACCAAGAATTCCCATTAAACTTCTTCCAGAAGTCACGAAGAATTGGCCTACTCCTAATATTTACAGCAAAGTAAAAGGCCTATTAGTACATAATCTAATAATGTGCAGCAAGAACTCTTGATGGAATGTCACCATCTGTGTCTGTGCCTAAAACGGAGCTTACTTTTGAAGTTATGATTTAAATTATTCTTTACCGATTAAAATACCACAGTGCCAAAGTGATGACAAGATTTTTCCTGTCTTCTTCTTAAAATTATGAGAGTCTTTTTTCATTTTTTCCCCATCCTCTAGAAGTCCATGGGAAGTAAATTTTCAAAGTAGTGACATTAATGGGACTCATGCAGTTAAATCCCTATGCATCACTTCGAAAATTTACTTGCTAGTGTACTAATGAAAATTTAGGTCCTTGAATATTTATGATCCTCTATGGGATACCATGAATGTAGCTCTTATTTAAATAAATAGGTGGAAAATCTGCCATGCACTCATAGTTTACTGGCATTCATATAATTGCAATCAAACTGCATTGTCCAACAGGATCAGATTAATTTCCATTGTTCCATTTGCTGTTTGACCCTATCCCCCTTGAGAATTGCAGAATTTCATCTGGATTCCATTTCCAGAGTTTAATCTCCCACTTAGAAGGACACTGAGATAAAGACCAAGAGCATGGGGAAGGGAAGCATTTTAATTAGAAAAGTGTATTTGAGGTGCTGAAAGCTGTTGGTTTCCTGGGAGCTGCACAGCTGATGTCTGCTTTGTTTGGCCTTGCAAATTTCCATCATATCCTTGCTGACAAGGAACCTCCTGGATGGCTGCTGAAGGTGGGAAGGGTGTAAGCTGAAGGCATGAGTGGTGTAAGACTGCAGTGGAAGATTGATTTAATCCTAAAATTTGGCACAGACAGCTACAAATCTGTGATTTCTTCTGGACCTACTCAATGTCCATAGCTCTAGATGGACCCTAATAAATAATCAGAAACAGCTTCTGCAGCAGGACTGCTACAGTATCTTCCTGGTGCTGGGTATTAATCACACATTAGGAGAAGAAAAAATTCAGATTCACTCTGACATGATTTATCCACATGATTTAGCCCCTTATACACACACCACATCTTTGCAAGCCTGAGTCTCTTGCCTTGTGGCTCTTGTCTGCTGGGACAGGAGCCCTGCCCCATCATTCCTGAGAGGCTGATGCCCAAAGGGCTGTATGCTGGGGTTAATATCCAGAACCAAAGCACTCCTTCACAGGAAATTGTGAGTCTGTGCCTCAGGTGCCTGCTGTATCTTCTGTTCAATACTCCAAGCTCAGTGAGAGGATTGCCTTTTCTGTTAAACCATCTCCTGCTGCCCTAGAAATCACAAGTCAGGGTATTCTACATCACTGTCATCATGTAGGCAGGTAAAAGTTACCATGTCTTCTTGTTGACCTAATTAGTTATTTATTGCTTTTGTGTCTGGAAGACTTCTAGAACAATACAGTCCTTGGAGAATGAAATGTTTTTATAAAATGTTACCAGCTGAATAGTGGCACCAAAATAGAGCAGTGACAGAGCATTTGTTCATCTAAGGATTCAGCGGAGGAGGAACCACGAGCAGAGCAAGCTATGGCAGCCTGACAGCTTGAATTGCCACACCGGCACAGCTAAAGCCTTCATCAGCTTTATCCTTTGAGAACATAATTAGATCTACCTATTAAAATGATATCTAATAAAATCAAAGTTTTCATACTAATTATATAAAAGAATGAAGGAATAGCATATGACTAAGCAACATTGATTTCTGACTTGTTACTCAATTACTTATCCACCCAGAAAACTGTCATTTTAACAGTGCTTAAATGCATTTCTACTGATGTAGAAAGGACCTCACAGGGACAAGAGTAAGTTTAATAAAGGGGGAAGGACAGGAGTGAGAAAGAGAGTCTGGGGAGCACAGCTGGTAAGTTCTCTCTTACAATATTAAGCTAAAAGTTACAGTGTTTCTTTTTTTTTTATTACCAGCGTATTGTGTCTTTTCTAAAAAGAACCCCAAACCAAAATCACAACCCTAGAGCTGTTCATTGGTGTTTGTCCAATTTATACAGCTCCATTGTAGACTAGTTCTTGTTCTTTTAAAGACTAGATTTCTCTCTCAAGATCTGCAAGTGTGTATGCATATTTGTTTTATCCAACATTTGGGGGGTTTCTTTTGTAAAAACACATCGTAATTCAGATATCTTTTACTGCTTCAAGATTGTTAAAGAAGTTTATACTTCAAAAATATGGTAGTTCTTGTAATAATTTCCTGTTATTTCTTTAGGGGGCTGAAAATAAACTAATCTGACTTCATGCTTAGCTTTAAAGATTCAACCTGTATCTATTATGTATTAGCTAAAATGGAGCAAGCGTTTTGTGTATGTGTGCATGTGAAGAAAAAAATAAATATAAACAGAAAGGGAAAACTCTGGGATATGTTATAGTTCCTCTTTCCTTGTCATGAAGCAAAAATGGCAAAAATAGGAGCATTGTTGCTATGCATCTCATGGCCCTTGCTCATGTCCCCATGGTAACTAGCAGAAGTCATTTGCATTCTGCAGAAGCATCAGGGAGATGAGTGAGTACAGCAGTTCAGAGGGGTGCATGGTCCAAAGGACATGGTAAATATGGTCAGCTTTGCAAAAACCCTAAAAGGCCACCCTCAGGAAACTGACAGAAGTCCTATTAATGTGTAAACTTTGCCTAAACAAATTTTTATTTTAAGGATAGTTTGAACCTTCAGTAAGGGGAAAAGCTCTGAAAGTTTATGGTGGTCTAACACACAGTTCATGGTACAGGCCCTGAAAAGTTATCAGTAATCTTCTGAAAGTGGAGATGCAGATTTTTTTTTTCAATTTTAGGTTTGGTCTCCATTTTACTGAATTAAAAAGTTTAATTAATGACTTCTTTCACCATTGCATGCCTGTTTTCCTCCTCCTAAAAATGTCCTTCTCTCTGTGTTAAGGATTTTCAAGATTTATAAATATTTTTATCTGTAAGGTGCATAATTATATTTTATTATAAATATGATATATACTTTGAATATATAAGTAATAATTATGATGTATTTATAGAAGCAAAATTAAATGTTGTTATATACTATAAATATATATTTATGAATATATTTCTTTAGAAAATGCTTGTTTTCATAGAAAATATCACTGATAACTTTTATCTATATGTGTGTTGGGTTTGCTTTACAAAGTTTTCATAGCAGGGATGCTACTGATGTGGATTCTCTAAGTTTCCAGAAGCTTTCCCTGGGTCCAACAAAGCCAATGCCAGTCAGCTCCAAGACAGAGCTGATGCTGGCCAAGTCCAAGCCCATCAGTGATGGTAGGAACAATTTGGGGGTAATGTATTTTAAAAGGGTGAAAAAATCCTGCTAAGTTACAGCAGGAGAGAGGAGGATATGTGAGAGCAACAGCCCTGAAGAGCCCCAGGTCAGTGCAGAAGGAGGGGCAGGAGCTGCTCCAGGCACCAGAGGTGAGATTCCCCTGCAGCCCCTGGTGCAGACCATGGTGAGGCAGCTGTGCCCCTGCTGCCCACGAGGGACCAGAGATCCACCAGGAGCAGGTGGGAGCCTGAAGGATGCTGTGATCCCATGGGAAGTCCACACTGGAGCACGTTTGCTGGCAGGAATTGTGACCCTGCAGGGAACCCAGTCTGGAGCAGTTTGCTCCTGAAGGAGTGCACCCTATGGGAGGGACCCAAACTGGAACAGTTTGTGAGGAACTGCAGCCCATGGGAAGGACTCATGTTGGAGGGGTTGGTGGAGGACCCTCTCCTGAGGAAGAGTGTGAGGAGTCCTCCCTCTGAGGAGAAAGGAGCAGCAGAGACCACGTGTGATGAACTGACTGCAGCCCCATCTCCCATTTGCTCTCCCTGCTGAGGGGAAGAGGTAGAGAATTCAGGAGTAAAGTTGAGTCCAGGGAGAAGAGAACCATGCAGGGAAGACATTCTTAAGATTTCATTTTATTCTCATCAGTCTGCTTTGATTTGATTGGTAATAAATTAAATTAATTTCCCTGAGTCAAGCCTGTTTTGCCTGTGATGGTAACTGGTGAGTGATCTCTCCTTGTCCTTGTCTCAACCCACAAGCCTCTCAGGATATTTTCTCTCCCCTGTCCAGCTGCAGAGAGGAGTGAGAGAGAAGCTTTGGTCAACCCACCACAGTATGCAATGACATCTCTTAAGAGTCCTACTTGGAAAAAATTCAGATGAAATACAAGAAAAATGAAACCAAGAAAATAACAAAATAGTACTTGGAAGAAAATAGCAATTCTACATGTTTAGGAATTCTGACCTACATTCCATGTGCTTTGTATGCAGTAGCTTAGAGGAATACTAAGAAAAGGCTGATTGTTTTATATTTCTTCTCATTTTTTTTCACTCTACTTTCTTCTCTCTTGACTATTCTCAATGCTGAAATTCCAATTTCTCTTCTCTTTGAGGTCTTGAGGTCTACCTTCCTATTAGCCTTTAATGATGTTTCTCTCAGGAAATCCCACAAGAGTCTCTCCCTCCTAGTTTTTAAAAGTTGGCGTTTTGAATCTAGCATGCTGCAAAGTGCTTCACTCAATTGCAGACTATCTGTTAACATTGAATTATTGTTTTTGAGCATGTGTGAATGTGTGTGTGTATATATATGCGTATAAATATATACTTTTCTTTCTCTTTCATGTGCTTGTATGCACAACCTCACACACAGGGCTGGGATTTGCTCTGTTTCTGTCCTGGAATGACACTGAGGGTACAAGGCAGTGTGAGTGTCTCTCTAGAGTGAGGAAGTGGCCTCTTGCCTCCAGCAAGTGGCCACAAGAATGGTCACTGATTCACCACAGGTAATCATGAGGATTACCATCACAGAAAACCTTCTCCATGGAAGAAGCTCACATGAAATGGGACAAAGCTGATGCTGCAGTGCTTTAACACGAGGAACAAACCTACACTCTGACAGCCCACAAATACCTATATATTTGCCTAATAAAGCCTGAGGCCATTTCCACCTAAGTCAAGAGATACCATCATATGACAGATACAGCAAACACAGCAGTTCTTTCCAATATAGTAATATTTGAACATCAGAAATATTCATATAATAGGGATTAAGAAAGAGAGAAATAATTTTTGTAGTCTTTCTCAGGATTAGCCATGCCTTAGCACACTGAGCTACCTGAGTTCTGCAAAGCAAACTTCTCATTCAGGCCTGCTTCCTTGGCTTTAAATTTGTAAGAAAAACCAAGTTCACTGAACTGTACATAGAAACTTTGCATAACTCGGCTGTATACTGAGCTGCTTCCTTGCAGAGTTTGGAACTTTGATTTTCAGCATCTGTCTATCCAGTTTCACACCTGAGTCATACTCTGTGCTATCAAATCAATTTAGGCCAATATATTTAGACTTTACCATCATGGAGTTTCCTCTATGCACTAGAGTGAAGCACATTGCTCTGCAGAGTCATGTGAAATATTTGCATGTCAATAACGTCACAGAAACAATGCATCTGATTTATCATCCTGCATTTCTGATTTTGCATGTGTTCATGTGAAGAAAGAAAATATGTTGTTTTGGGTTTTTTTTGATGGATCAAACCGTCCCACATTACTGCAAATGTAGTTTAAAATACTGTACAATACTTTCAATAAAAGCATTTATTTCTGCCACCTGTGGTTTACTGGCAGTTCAGGCATTCTTGATGTGTACTTGAGGCAGGCTAAAAACAACTGTAAGGTGAAAGAAATGGTCATGGGATAGAAAATAAGGGTTCTGGTGCTGTACATGTCTTGGAGCATGTCCTTGGACAGGAAAACCTGTAGATAATGCAGAGATACTGTGAGATTTCATTACCTAATGTTTGTACAGCACTTTGAACTAATGAAGCATTACAGTGCAAGGCATTACTCTCAGCCACAGCACTTCAAGGATGTACAGAGGATCAAATATCCTCTTCACTTACACATTGAAGAGGACATCTGGTTTTGTTTTGAAGTTCCAACATCCTTTTGGCTTTCTATGTCACTTCAAGGTTGCTTCTTACCTCTTATTGACTACTTACTTTAAATTCCTTTTTCTGCGTCCTCGCCTTTGTTATAAAAATTGATTCAAGGTTTGCAGGCAGCTGCTTAACTGGATGCTTGGAGGAAGGAATAATGCATCCTCAAAAGGAATGCTCCTTATTTCAAGAACACTGTACACTTCAAGAATATCCTTGTCCACTGTTCAGTTTCTATTATTTGAGTGGCATAGGCTTAATTAGCATTATCTTCAGTTTACTATGTCATAGTACAGAAAAATTAAAAGATTTGTATCTTAGGTAACACACAGTGATATGTAGGCAGTTTTACATAATTTACTGCTTGTAATGAGTAAATCAATGTTTGCTTTGAAAAGGAACCTGCAAATGTGACTTGTATGCCATTAGTTTTCAAAGTCTGTGTTTTAATAATTTGATTTTTTTTTTCTTTTTGAAAGCAATTTGCAAAATTTATGAGAGGCAGAGGGGTTTTTTATTTCCCAGATGATCCTCTGCTCTCATCAAAGAATGTGTTCTAGCAAGTAATTTCTGCAAGATGAAAGGATAAAGTTTCACTGCATTGTACAGAGGTAGTGTAGTGAAATTTACTTATTGCAATAATGAGATTTGACTTTGTTGTTTTTATTTATTTCAATTTACTCAAGGTTTGCCATCGAGATGTTAAAAAATTTAAATGTTGTGGGACAATTTTGTTCCCTGATAGTTCAGGGATGTTTGTAGGGTATTTTCAAGGGTCCAAATCACACTTAACACAAATTTCACCAGTAGCATAAAGTCAGGGAGATCATAAGCTTTTTTTTCCAAATTGATCATGAACAATTTGACACATTTATGAACAGTTTAAGCAGAATTTCAAATATTCAACTTAATTATTCATTTCATCTCATTTCCAAGCCTGAATTTTCAGCAATAATTCCTCCATTTTCTGTCTTGTTGCCCTCCTCCCTATTTCTCTGTGTCTTTCCATGAAGCAAAATTACTGGCTGCTACAACTATGCCATTGGTGTCCTGGCATTACTTCAAGATATCATGAGGACAGATGACACAACTCAACTCAACACCAAAAGGAAGGACATACAGACTCCCACAGCTGAAAAGGCTGGGGAATCACGGGATCTCTGGAAGTACAATGGTCTGCAACAAAATACAGGGGCAGAAGATGCCAGGACAAATCTCCTGGATGCACAGGGTGCTGAAGGGCTGAAATGAAACAGCAGTCAAAATCAGCAAAAGTACAAAAGAAAAAAAAAAAAGTTCTTTTATGCCTTTCTAAGCAAGGAGCTGTAAGCATAAGGAACACCACAGACACACCAGTGAGCACAGCCTGGACAGATGAGAGGCAGCTCAGCTGCAGTGTACCCCAGCAACTGGGTTTTTCCTGGAATGCTGGCTGCAGCATCTTTAGATGCATACATCTAAACCACACCAGGTTCAGTTATACAGAACTTCCTTTAGGGAAAACAGCAGCTGTAAGAAAGCCAGCCTGCATTAAAGAAGTTTGTTCTGTAAAAAAAAAGAAAAACCCACCTGTGGCAGCCAGGTAAAGTTTGGACCACTACGCAGAACCAACGGTACCTGTATTTGTCCTGCCCCAATGATGCATTTGATAACAGCATTTAAGAATGAAATTTGTGTCACTTTTTGCAAAGTGCATCCTTTCAGCTTTTAGGAAACATTTCTTACCTTTGCTGTGGCACATTAATTATTTCAGGAGAAAGCAGTGCCATGACTTTGGGAGTTACACAGCAGAACAGCCATGCCTACTGAGGGGAGGAGTAAAAGCTAAAGATGTATCTTAGAAGTGCCTGCTAAGATTGGAATTGGGCATTAACAGACCATTTTTGTCACTGTCTGCATTGTTTTGATAGTTCCTAAAACAACAGCTGGTTCTACATCCTTAAATGTTACTTTTTATTTTGGTAAACTTATTTTGCTCCAGCTCTTCTTACTGCAGAACATGGAGTTCACACATGTCCCTTATGCTGTGCGTGGCAGAACTGATTTGGCAGTGTAATAACTACAGACCATACTTATTCTCATTTCATATGAAGTGTGACTGTGATACTTCAGACACTTAAATATTCACAATAACCTCACGGAAGACTGGCTTTGGAAAAACAGAAGGAAGCAGAAGGGAGAAGAAAGGAATTCTCATGGATCTCACCAAGCTTCTGTGTGGTATGCTGGAAAAGATCACTGGGCTTTACAACTGCTTCAAAAATATTACTGTGCTTAGGTGCCTAACACTCTTGAAAATCCATTTCAGAAAATAAAAATGTGAGACATGGCAGTCTCAGGTTTTTTTAAAAGATGGTAAATATGAGCTTTAAACATGTTTTTCTTTTTAAAGTTTGACTGGGCCTCAGCTTGGCTGGATGGGAAGACAATGAAGTCCTTTTCCAAATAAAACAGCAGGAATTAATCTTTTGTGTGCCCAAAGATTTAGGTCTTCACAAACAGCATGTACATCTTATGAGTTAATAGATCTAAAGGCTGAAGAAAAACCAAAAAAACCCAAACAAATGTGGTTTTGCCATCTGAAGTTTCATGAATTCAAGCCTTTTACAAGAGATCAAGTCATGTATAAGAGTATGGGAGTTTTCCCTTGCATTATCAGAGGCTTTTGATCTCAGCTGCTGAACAGCTTTATCAACACTCTGTTCAACACTTTATTTCCATATCTAAAATTTTAATTGCAGATATCAATCCCATGCAGTTTGGTTATCAAGACCAGTAAGAGATTTCTTGAAGGTCTTATTTAATTGAGTTCTGTCTCTAAAAGATGCCTTATAGACCCAGGATGTATTCCTGCAATGCTCCACACCGTCTCTTCTATTCATCTTGTCTTTTTGCTTTTCTCCTTGGTTAGGGTACAACTTTGTCTGTGGATTATAGGACAGGAAAACATACTGAGCAGTGGTTTACATCTGTGGCATTGCCTGTTTTCATTAGATATTAAAGGTTGTATTCTTCTAAATTACGGAGTTTTTCAAAAGAAGTGATAGTTTTTCTTCTGCAGAAAAATGTTGCTAATTCAACACTTGCTAGGTCAGATTATGATGGTCCTACCAGGAAAAATGCCTGAGTGTAGAAATCCAATGACTGGTGATCAGTAAAATCTCCATCCATTTTTAACAAAGTTAAAGTTAATCTTTTTATGCATCTTTAATTAATTTTTTATTGTTGAAACCTTGGAAGAAATTGTAGGGTAAGAATTAAATTACCAGTGAAAAATTCACTCTTCCCTATCATACTTTTCCATCGGTAAATTAACTATATTTAGTGTTTTACTGATTTTTGCATGCTTTTTTTTTTTGTTCAAACAGTGCAATAAATACATTTTTAATGAAACCTTTTTGGAAGGATTAATGACAGTTACTTACTACAGTACCTTTCATTGCCATTATCCACAACTGACTGCTTTTGTAAAGGAACAAATAAAAGTTATCAACTTATGTTGGGAAATTATGGCAAGCATCAGGGTCAGACACAATACAAAGGGAAAGGCCTTCTAAAAGAAGCAATTTTCATTTGAAGAAATTAGACTATTTGAAAATGTATTCTAAGCGTAATAGGCAGGCAAGAAGTAATTTCTAATAAATGCTAAAATAAATTAAAATATGATGTAGCTATTAGTAAGGCAAAATTGAACTGGCAAAATGAATTAAATACATAACCATATTTTCAAGTATTTCTGTGAATTAAGTAACATATTAAAATTTTGTTGATTATATATTGGGTTGCAACATGTTTGACCATAGGTTTTCTTCCCTTAGAAAATAAACAAAATGTTTGAATCCATAAGAAGTTTATAATGGCAAATTTAAAATTACAAAAAAATAGATTTGTTCTTCTCCTTGGTTACCTTCTAAAACCTTTAAAATTATTCCACACATCCCCAATGTTCTCTGTCAGCAGGCTAAAAACCAAGAGGTAATCTTTCTAAATTCAATTTTAGTCTAAGGTTTAGCCACCAGAGGCTCCTACTAGGACTGCATGACTTATCTCTCTGACAAATATATCATCCACACACAAAAAAACCCAAAAAAATGAAAAAAAAACCAAAAAAACTTTTGGGCAATCAAAAAATGCTAATATCAAAGAATGAACACAATGAATTTAAGGAACTAATGAATTCTAATAAATTATTTGTCCTGTTTATTCAGCAAATTCTTATGAATAACAAATATTGATTCATGGATAGTCTGCTTTCCAAAAAATGGGAGATCTATAATGCATGTTTTTAATAATGAAAAGCCGAGTCACAGTGCTGCACAGCACTGTTCACTTTTGACAACTCTCTTACAGCAAATTTAATTTTATCTGTTCTGAGATGTCTCAGTATTCCTGTTGAGAATTCAGAATCAGTGGGCTAATCCTGCCTTTTAAATTGACAGTAGGAATGATTTTATCCTAGGCAAAAAGTGATTTACATATTTCTTCTGTTTTTGGCGACAAATAAAGTTTTGTGAATCTCTTGAAACAAATCCCAGGGGCATCTTACTTTTGGCTTCATATATATTAGACTAGGAAATGTGACATCTACTGTTTATTTATTTTAGAAAAGTGAATTAATTTAATTAAATCTTTGCTTTTGACACAGAAGATGTGGCTGTAAGCAGTTCAAGTGATGTTCAACCCTATTTATTTTTCTATGCAACTGGTTGACTTAGATGAAGATGTAATACAGGGAAGAATTGAGTTTCTTTTCTCTTCTAACTACTTTTTAAATTAGTATTTGCTTAATATATATGGCAATTTTATTATGTGGAGGATACATTGTACAAATTGACACAAGGAAGTTTTCTGAGTTGTGATGAAATGTGAAAAAAACTGAGCGCTCTGTCCCCTGGGTTATTCTCCAAGCTGCTAACCAGAAACAGAATAGCAATGTACAGAAATAGCTATGTAGTACATAGCTACACTGTGTTCTGGAGCCTAAAATGAAAATTAATTCTATGTTCCTATGCACAACAGTTTCCTTATGATTATTAATGCAGCTGTGTCACTTATGGGGATTTCTCCAAAGTGTTCATCTTGTTAACAATTCTTATCCATGTTAATCTGCAGATATCTTCCAAACAGCAGTGAGCACCTGAGAACCCTCAGCTTTAAATCTTCTTTCTATTTAATGTCTGCACTGTTTCAGAGGCTGTTTCAGTGCACTGGAATTTTAGATTGCTTCAGTCTGTCTTTGCTCTAAGGAAATGGCAGGCACTCTTCTGTAGAATGTGGATGAATATCTGGTCTGTGGATGCTGCCAGTACACATCTGTTAATGTTCAAACAAGGAGCAGCTGGCTAGTGGCCAGTGCAGGAGGCAGGATAGGGGAATGGGGGACACTTTCTGCCATCTGAAGCAAAGAGGAGGTTGCTCACATGGCAGTGCTGTGGGGCTTGTGGGCTGAACCCTTCTGGGATCATCCTTTCTCAGGACAGCCCCAGCTGAGCTCCCAAAACTGGAGGTGGCCTCACCTTCCAGCAGCTGGTACTGGAAAACAGTGCCCATACTCAAAAAATTAAACTTTTGTCCAAGAGGGGTCACTTCTAGCTACAGTAATACCATTTTATCCTTCTCTTACAATCCTATTAAGGTTTTTTCCTCCCCCCAGGAACCAGGTACAATCCATGAGTAAATAAGAGCTGTGAATGCTGAATGTTGCCAGACAATAAATTATACATTTGACATCACTGAAAAAAAACACAGGACAGCTAGACCTGGGGTAGCAAATCCCCACACAGGTTCAGCCACACTTTCCAGGTGTAACTTTGAGTACTGTGTGCAGGGGGACTGATCCAGCAGCTCTGCCAGACAGCACAAACTGAATCCAGACAGAGATGATCTGCTTCAGCAAGGAAAGACATTGTGGCTGGGAGAGAAGAAACCCTCCAGAAACACTGGGAAGGAAAGCTACACAGTAATGCAGCTACAAATCAATGCAAAGCTGTGGAATCCCTCAGAAGTAATTTGGAGACAGAGAGGAGTCTAGGAAGAAAAATAAAATGACATAGTTTATTAGTGTTGTTTTAAAAAGAAAAGCTGTCTACACCCTCAGTAAAGGGGAAGGAAACTATTCCTTTTTTCACCTGGATTTCATATCAATTATACTTGACCTTAATAATAACAACATATTTATAGTAGTGCTGGTATGTGCTCATTTGGTTTCAAATATCTCATACCAAATTGCCATGATATATTATTTGACCTTTGAGCTTCCAATTTTCATATTCATGGGTATGTAACATATAATGAAAAACAAATATGACATTACAGGTTACTGGGAAAGATTTGCAAAGGAATTTGTCAGCATAATTCTACACATGTGGTCCTGAGTTCTGAGGAAAACAAAGCAGTTGACATTTAGGGTTTTTTAATTGGCTTTCATGGCTTAATTTTATCTATCTTTTTGTTCTGATATATGCAGCAATTGACACTGATCCTAAAAGGACCATGGCTACTTACTAAAATCTGAGGAAATTTTGCAAACAGAGTGCAAATAACAGTGTATGAATTACAGTGGCCTTCTCTTCCTTTCTGGGTGTGTATTTCTGTGTTGCTGCTAGGAACCACCATATTTTACTTTTAGAATCACTCTCCCAGGAACACTTTTTATCTGTCTGTTCTGGCCTGTTCATGGGCAAAAGAAAAAGAAGCAGACTTATAAAATTCACATGAAATCAGCAATGAAAGAAATGAACGACATAAAAAGAAGTCATTGAATTCTATTGTGTAGATTCCTTATTTCCCAATATGACAATTTTTTAGTAGTGGTAGGATTCACAATAGCTGCTTCCCAGTTACTTCTGTGGGAGTGCAAGTTTATCTTGCTCACATCTGCTATGTTGCTGGGATTTTTCCCTAAGAGTTAAGAATGGCACAGACTTTTTTATTAGATGAAAGTTGCTGCATAAATAAAAAGCTTGCATGACTTGGTTTAAAATAACTGTTTTCATTTATACTGCATTTTATTCACAATTTACTCTATCTATTCTGTCTTTCCAATGGAATAATTTCTTACTAAAAGGAGGGGGGGAAAAAGTGAATTGAATTTCATTATTGTACCAAAGAAGCATTTCATGAATATATTCAATCTGTGCTAATGGATTTTAACACATTTTTACTATCCTACAATGAACTGCTCATAAAGTTTTTAATTACCAAAGCAGTATCCAAAAGTATACTGCAGAGAGGTGCAGAGCTGTAAAATAGATTATTCCTTTATACATTTAATCTTCCCTCACTAATGCATCTACAGGTGTCAGCGTTTAAATAATATAATAGCTAATTCTATAAATATATATAATTCAGCTAAATTGCTGTTCCCAAAACAAGTTAGTCTCATTATTCTTCAGTTAAAGAAATTAAAGAATAGCATGTAGCTCAAATATCCCTGATATTCATCACTCAGTGCTGTGGGGTGCAAAATATAACCAGAGCTGTGCACTGTGTAACTGTGTAAGACCAAATAACATCCAGACAATCAAAGGATCAATTCCTTCCTCCTTCCTTTGCTGATGCACTGTTTGCCCCACAGTGGGCTGGTGTTGTACTGTGTGACACAGGACTTTCACTGGGGTTTATGAGTCATGTGGCATTTGCTGAAAAATGTTTTTTGTTTCTATCATGCAGGCTTCAAGCTGTGCCACTTCCAAAGAGATCAGTAATATTCCCCTCCCCTTTATCCTGTAACACTCAAATTAAAATATTCACCACATGATGGGAGGAATGCAGGTCTTATTTCTCTGGGTCATCCAAATGGAATTAAAACAAAATCATCAGATATCTATGATATGGCTCTTTGATGGCTGTTGGTCAAGTGACAGCTGAACATGAGCTGACAGCACCCAGGTGGCCAAGGCCAGTGACATCCTGGCCTTAGCAGCAGCAGGGTGGCCAGCAGGACCAGGGCAGTGATCATCACCCTGGTACTGGTGAGGCCACAACTCGAATCCTGTGTTCAGTTCTGGGTCTCTCACTACAAGAAAGGCACTGAGGGGCTGGAGTGAGTCCAGACCAGGGAAGGGTCTGGAGCACAAGTCTGATGAGGAGCAGCTGAGGGAGCTGGAGGTGTTTATCCTCCAGAGAAAGAGGCTCAGGGGGGACCTTACTGCTCTCTATTGCTACTTGTAAAGAGGCTGTGGCAAGGTTGGGGTTGGTCTCTTCTCCCTGGTAACAAGGGACAAGAAAAGAGAACATAGCCTCAGGCTGTGCCAGGGGAGGGTTAGACTGGATAACTGGGGAAATTTCTTCACTGAAACAAACTGCCCAGAGAAATGGCGGATTCACCATCCTGGAGGTATTTCAGAGACCTGTAGATGTGGAACCTAGGGACATGCTTAATGTTTGGATTGAGGATCTTTTCCAACCTGAATGATTCTCTGATATATTCACAAGCTGGCTCCTTCCCTGACCCAGGCAGCCCTCCCATACACCCTTCTGGTATCTTAAAAGCATCATTCAGGCTTAGGCTCTGATCAGGGAGATAGGCTCTGTGTGCTTCTTCCCCAGTCATCATGCAGGGAGGCCCCACGTTCCTATTGCTGCTTATATGGGACCATATTTCTGCCATGAGAATACACTTGTATGGTTCCCTGCTTGTGGCCAGGTTGCTTGTTAGTGTGAGATCTGGTCAGAAGTGGAATTGTACCTTCCAGGTAAGCTGAATAGTTTGCTTGAGGCATAGAGTACATGTGAGATATAAGAACTGCTCTCCTCTGTATTACAGAGTATTACAGTTCATCCACCTTTTTCTTCATTAAACCTAATTACTCACGTTTGATAAAGCATTTCTTACAGAAAAAAAAAATGTATAAATTGAAACACATTAAGACACCTAGAATTATTTCTTTCAATAAAACCTTCACAAGAGGGTAGAAAGATCATATTGGATGATGGTCTCAAAGTTAACCCAGACAGAATCAAGCTAATGTTGTTTTAGCTCTTTAATTAGCTAATGTGTCCTTCACACCTTTGATATTTTCTTGTTTCGTCTGGAATAATATTTAATAATCTGAGAATGAGAATGAAAACCAGAGGTACAGCTTGTGGGGAAATGTGGATGGAATATCATAAGTGCTTGGACTTAGAATACAGAGCTCACTGCTTCTGTGTAAATCCCAGGAAATCTCTTCTACAGCCAGGAACAGAGCAGATGCTGAAGAATGAAGGAGACTCCTAGAAAAAACAGCAGCATCTTGAGAGAACAGACAGATGAGCTTCTTGCTCCCTTGGGGGGAGAACAGAATTGTTTTCTCACTGTATAAACTTCAATTTTTAACTGGTTCTCCAAAGCAGATGCCTATCTCTGAAGAAACTGAGATACAGCACTGAAGTTTTTTTCCCTCATCATCTGCAATGAGTCAGATGTAGTTTGGCTCTCTCAGCTTGAAGTAGAGATGCAGCAACTTGAAGGCTATCCCCTAGCAGTACACTCAATATTGCAGCTCTCTATGTGAGCAAAAGTGCCTTCAGGTTCTTCCATTTCAACAAAGTACAGAAACTCTCTTCTTGAGATGATGACAGCAGTCTGCAATACCCAAAACGTGAAAATGCAGCTAGGTGCATTTTTTATACTGAGAATTATGATATCTTAGAGGATGTGTATTATGTGTTTTATGTGTTTACATGTAAAACATCAGCAGTAAATTTTCGTTACATTCTGACTCCTGATCCCACCTTTAGCAGCTCATGGTTACTTGCACAAGTCAATTCCAGGACCAGACTCATCCTCTGACCAGACAGTGACAATCACTGCCAGCTGCATTTGATGTCCAGGAAAGGGCTGGGGTTTATCTACATTCAGCTGATGAAGGGATCTTATCTGCTTG
This sequence comes from Drymodes brunneopygia, assembly GCA_013400955.1. NCBI lineage: Eukaryota > Metazoa > Chordata > Aves > Passeriformes > Petroicidae > Drymodes > Drymodes brunneopygia. The sequence continues at coordinate 90,542 of VZTZ01034629.1, forward strand.
GATGTCTGGGATGTTTTCTTTGTGTCTGTAAAACCTAACTGATACCACTAAACACACCCTGTGGGGGATTCAGTGCCGTGGCAGTGGCAGGGAAATGCCAGATGACTGTGTGGGGACAGCACACAGCTGATGTGGAAGGGTACAGCTGGAGTCAGATGGCAGGGGTGTGTCTGAGAGCGGGTGGCAGCTCTGAGTCACGGGATGCAGGGAACCACAGTTTGGGCGCTGAGGGGTGGCTGAGCACTGCCTGCCCCTCCCCAGCTGCACACAGGGACAGGAGGCTGCACTGCTGTGCTGCTGGGACAGGCAGCATTGCTGCTGGGTTCAGGGACCATGAGCCAGCAGCCAGGTTCTCAATGTTAAATCATTCCCTTTTCAGATGAGAATACCAAAGCAAGCTGCCAAAAAGTGGAGACCGAAAATACTAACCCAACTTTCCTGCTAAAAAAACGCACAATTTTTTGGAAATTTTTGCATGCAGCACTTGACCAGTGAGAGGATAGCAACAGTAATGAACCTGCTCATCTTTAGGAGGTTAAATGAGAAACTTGACAGCCTGCTGAAACAGGAAAAGGTCGAAACTGAGCGAACGATAATCACCAAAATGGGAATTTGACCAGAGCTCTGGTGTTAATGCTCTTATACTTTTAATAAGTGCCATAGGATTTCTAATTACCACAGTGTCCAGGAGCTCCTCTTGTTCTTTTACAATGGTAATGACTAAGCAGAGTAGTCCCTACTAGCACTATGCCAAGGCAGATGCTCAAAATTTAATCATGGGGGTAAAGTGCCTCTGCACCTAAGTCCTGTTTTGATCTACTCTTCAAAGATGCCCAAGTTAAATTTTGATAGTTTAGTACAGATTAGAAGGAAAACTCACCTAGTATGTATTCATTTTATAAAAAATATACCCAACTTTTATTTATTTCAACTTCTGTTTGGTGACATTACATTAAGAACCTACCTGTTTTCCATTAGTTTGATGTGATTTTGTACTACACTGAACCACGTGGGAGTTTAAGTCACTTTGACCTGAGCAGAAAAATAAAAGAGGGTACTTTTGCTTAAGGCTTTGCAGTTGCTGTTGTTGCTTGGGTTCTTTTAGGTCTGTCATTGCTGAGGTGTGACTTAGCAAAGACTGGTGATGCTCTGGGTTTCCATGGGAGCTCTGTTTTATTTTGGTACAATGAGCAGCACTAGTACAATGCAAGGAACAATAATCCATGGTTTTAAAGAAGATGGCTTGTTCCCGAAAGGCTTGGTTTGGGGGAAACATTACCATGAAGAGAGGGATTGTTTCTCTTGTTAACTACAGAATTGTCTACATCAAAAGTTGTCTAAATGCAGTTTTTGTTTACCTTTACTGAATCTTTGTCGTGCTAGCTGTTCCCAATATTCTGCATTTTCATGCTGTTAATGTTTTTATGTAAGCTTTGCTATTTTGGGAGCATGAAAGCAGTGCAGTTCCGGCTCTGTAATTAAAGGGCTTCAGTGATCTCTTTTCTCTCAGCTGCTGCTCATGAGACAGAAAGGAAGGACACAAGTCACAGATAATACAGAGCAAAGCTTCAATTTATCAAAACCACCAGTATCCAGGGTTATTTGGGTGATAAAGCTGAAGTCTGTCTACAAAGCATGGTGATCTGAAGGAGAATCTGTGGAGTTTTCCATGAACAGTGGTAAGAGTTGCAAATGTAATTTGGCAGCTCATCTTTCTTGCTTTTCCAAGTGAATAAAGTGCCCATTATAGGAGAATGTGGGAAGCAATGAAAAATATGGTGCTGATACTGGTGACATAACATGATGTGCAATGTCTGTGAGTCAGCACTTCTGCTGAAATTGATTGATTTACATACCTTTGCCAACACTGAGCTGGTTTGCCATGTAGCCCAGGTGAATCAGAATTCCATTGTAATTTGGGGAATTATTATTCTTAGGGGATATGAAGGAGACTCATGAAACATGTCTGACTAGGAGAAAAGCAGCCACACCATTTCTGTGTGTTACAAACCAGTTTTACAGTGCTGAAACTGGAAAAGCAAACTGAATCATATTGGAGATCCACTAAAGACAAAAGAAGTTCTCAGGCTGTGCATAGGCAAACTGTGGAACAACTTTTCCAGGATATTTTGCATGTCAGAAATATTTACGTTCTGAAAGCACCTTTGAAAAAATTCTCAGAAGTGAGGTGTTCATCAGCACAAAGAACCACAGCTGGCTTGTCTGTGAGCTGCAAGCTGGAAGAGCTCACAACAGAAGTGTGAGTAGGTTTACTCTGTTCTGTGCCCCTCCTAGACCAGCTGCTCTTGTTGGGGGCACAGCTGGATTAGATGGATCACCCACTCTTGTGTTGAGAGACTGCTTAAAGAATGGAAAAGGTGAATTGATGCTCATTCGGAATGAGGTGTGAAACATCAGATTTCTGCAACCCATTAGCTTTGTGCCCACGACTGGATTTCAGTGTTCTTACACTGATAGCAAGGTACAATGAGAAATCAGGCCCTATTACCTGTGTCTTTTGAACTTTTATCATTTCAATCAGCAAACCTCTACAAAGCCTTTATAAATTGTAAAACACTGCAAAAAAATATGATGGCAGATATGTAAATCAGACATTGTATGATAAGAACAAATAAAAAGAAGGGTAGGTGATTTTTGATAAAAAAAATCTCATCACCTTCTTCAGTTTTAGGAGGAAAAATGGTGAAAATTCAGAAGGGAAGGGAAAAAGTTGAATTGGTGTCAAACACCTGCCAGTATTTAGTGCAGAAATAGAAATACTATAATTGAAATAAAAATTAAATTAACACTTTCCAATTAATAGTTTATCAGTTTACAGGAGATGAAACTGAGGCATAGGTTGAAGAAGGAACAGATTAGGACACATGAATGTGTATGCACACAGACACCCCCAAAAACCAGGGAAGGAATGAGGGAGTAAGTTCAGCATAATGTAATGCTGAAAACTTGTCTGCTACCCAGTAAAATATAGACTTAGCAAAAGATTATTATAATGAGGATTTTCAAATTCATGTGCCTTCAATTATTTTTTAGTTTTTTATCTAAATATAAATAGTGCTTTCTGGTGATGATAAGCACTTAGGAATATCTGTCCATGGTATGCTAAGTACAAGATGAAAATGCTGGTTTCAGCTCCTTTGGTCATTGCTATTATGAGATGCAATTTTACTTTGTGTCCAACTGTTTTTCTGGTTTCTTGTATAAAAGTAAGATACAGCTGTGTTTTACTACTTCAGGTTATCTTTTTAGGTCTATGATTTAATAGTATCTGCAATATTTATTAATATAGCACTTACCCATCTCCTAAAAGATGAATAAAAAGATATTGTACTTCTACTACTAACTTGGACCACAAATGCCTTGTAGCTGTAATTATCTGTGAAATCAGCAAGTGACTGAGCATTTACAGTACGGGAACCTTGTGACAGCAAACTTGACTTAGTGAAGAGCAATTGGAGATGATCAAGTAAAGATCACATCTCATAACTCTATAATAACATATTTACACAACTGCTGTAATGACTCAAGAGAGGGCATTAAGAATCATTGAGGAAATTATGTGTGTTTTTAAAGTCTGTAATTTTAATTATTTTGTTCTGTAATGGACTACAGCGTCTGCAAAACAGCCATCAAATACTTTCCATCACTAGAGAGCACAGGGAACATTTTGGTAACTGCATATGCAGGTTTATTTATTTTAGTGTTGAAAAGTGAGAAAAAAAAATAAAAAGAGCATAAATGAAGCTATAATGTTTAGACTAACACTATTTTCTTAACTAACATCCTTGCGAATGAACATAGTAAATTTGAACAGTATGTGTTTTCACCATCTGTACTCCAATAATGAGAGCAGCCACCAAGGGAGAATTGGGTATTAAAGTATAGCAGGAAACATCAGTCTGCTGCTCTTAGCCTGAGCTGAGTTTTCATCTTTTAGGTGCCTTGGTTTTAATTTATGCTCCATTACTAATTAAATTGTCTTCCTGACATGACTCAGAAACCTGGCTTCCTGTGCCTCAGCCTTTATTTCTTCACCCTTTATTGATAATGAATGTGTTTTACCATCATATTTTGTTTGGGTCTGGTGAAAGACAAACTGAGTTACCATGGACTGCTACATTCTGATTGCACAGATGAGGTGTATTGACTGTGAAGAGACTTTCAGTTTGTGTTATCAACTCTTATGTCACGCTAGAGTTTTATTCCTTCTAAAGAAGTTTTTCATTAATTCCCCTTTTAACCAATGAACATCTATCTAAAAATTAAAGGTAGCTGACTAGTGAAAAAAAATAATCTACCATCTGTGGAAAAAAATGGCAGCAAATAGCATGAAATTAAACTTCTGAAATGAAAAATAATATTTAATTTAATTTTCTGCGCAAGTAATTACTTTTCAATTCCTGCCACCCTTGAAGTAGGTTTCATTTTTGTCACTGCTGATTTCAAAGAACAAGAAAACAGCAGGATGCTGAGATGCCATTCCAGCATTTTGTAAAAAGTTAGGATGGATCAACAGAGGTGCAGGAAGGGCTAAATTCTATCAACAGGACAAGAAGAAGCGGTGAATGAGAGAAAGTTATAAAAAGGTAGATTTCATTTCAAGTACAGCATGTATGGTGCAAGACAGGGTAGTTACTTTACCAGAAAATATATTTTTTCAGCACATGGCAGCTCAGGAATTACTGGTTTCAGAAATATTGAAGTGCTTCTAATGAGTGGCTGCAAGGCTCTGGACAATGGACATGCCCAGGCAGCAACATTAACTTTTATTATACTTGCTTATTATTATCAGCAGAATGTGCTGACACTTGTGACATTGTCACATTCCAAATATGCTGCAACATGAAAGTGGTTTGTAATTTTCTCCAGCTGGCATGGCTCAGTCTGAAAAGATATGCTGTTAGAACCAATCTTTAATATCTTGATGACTCCAAAATATATCAAATAAAACCCCAAACCAACCACTCAAACAGCCAACAACCAATGAATAAAAAAACCTGCCAAATTAAACCACAACTGGCAAGAGCCTGAAAAATTGTGTTGTTGGGAAAAAAATGGAATTATTTTTTCAATATAAACAATCTCTTGCAAACAGTTTTATCAAGACAATGTGATGCTGTAGCTGCTTCACTCATACTTGCTGTATAACCAAATAGAAATGATGATGACTGCAATGGCAATTTGTGTGTGTGTGTTTAAAAATGCTCACTTGAATGAGGGACTGTGTGTGTATGTCTCTGTATGTACTTGCACTGTTTATTACATCTGGTGAAAAGGAACAAACCAAAACTCCATCATGGCATTTTCATGTCCTTCACATAACATGGGTCATCTGCAAATGTGATGCCTGTACCATCCAAGCTAACCAGAAAATGGCTTTCAGAACTTTTCATTACCTATGTGGAGCATAACTGGAGAAATGACAGTGCTCTTGCTTTTCCCATTTATTTGCTATAGGAGAGGTGAGATTGAAGGGTTTGAGGGCTGGATTTGGGCAAGGATGGATCATGTCTTCGTCACTGGTGATTTCTGCCCTGCATTTGCCCAGCTCAATATATTCTTGTTTGACTTCCATTTGTGGATTCTTAATCCAGATCCATTATCTTTGCCCTTCCATGTCTAAACTCTTCTCCTCTAGGATCTCAGAAAATTATGTGGAATACCTCTACCTCACTCACTAAGGGCTACCTAACAACACCCCAGCCTCAAGGTATTTGAGCCTTTAGCCAAGTTCCTCCATCTTCAGCTGGAAATGCAGGTCCTGCTGCTGGAGCATTCATCTACACAAGTTTTCTTCATGCAGTATAAAAAGCAGGTATTGCAGAAGGACAGCTTATTTCAAACATGGAGTTGCCCCACGAAACACACACAAAAGGCAACACATGGAAATCCCAGAGGTGGGTGGTGTTTCCATCAGTTCTACCAGGACTGCATTTGTGCTGTCTTCAAGGGTACTGTGAATGTTCAAAACACTGTGGTTGGGAAACCTCTGGCTTAGATTAACTCTATGACTGGAGACAGATCTGCTTATGTTTGCTGGAGATGTGCTAGAACAGAAGCTGTTTTCTTCTTAATGGCAAAACTGCCTAGGATATTTTGTGATGTTGTCCTGGATTTACACATGGCTTCTGATGTTTCTTCATTTCACCCATTTCATAGCAAGGAAGAATAAAGTCAATGGAGCTGAGATTTCTTCTCACAGGCCAACTTCTACTATGACTCAAAAGATTGGAAAATGACAGTGTTTCTTCCAACAAAATTACTGGTGATGTACAAATTAGTAAGGAGGGGAAATAAAGACCAAAGTCCTGTCCTGTCTTAAATAAAGTGATGATGCATTGTGCCTGCAGAGAATAAGGAAGCTGCAAAGCAGTTAAAGCAGTTAAAGAAGAGAGGCTCTGCTCACTGCCCTAGCCCGCTTTGTGAACTTGGCAAAATGATCATATTTGTTGCTTTTGCTGTCTGTTCAAATGAGAAGCTATTTAAGCTGTTCTCTCTGTTTTGCTGTTTGCATAAAGCCTGCTGCAGTACAAGAATGATCCTGGAAGGGGCCGTCTAGAAATAATGAGGTAGAATAATCATCAGCAGAGTCTAGTACATTCTGCTTAATAGCAGCAAGCTTCTTCACAGCTTTCAGACATTGCTTCCTTTGCCCTCTGCAGTCATTATTAGTTTTTGCTTTTGCAGCCTCCTAGATGCTCAGACAGTTTTTAGTGTCACAGACCACCACCTAAATGTTGGTGATGCACAGTAACCATGGTTTTCTTTATAATTCTCATATTTCTTTCCCAAATGTGTTACTGGAATTGCTCAGGTATTCTTTGATACTGTATTAAATTTGAAGCAACTTTTGTTTCAGGAGACACATTTAAAACCAGATAAAAGTACTGCGTGTTTTATTATAATTAGAATTTGCAGTCATGCAAGCTTTGAGAATTATCCTTTTTTAAAAAATACTAAAATTTGGCTGCTGATGAGTATCATCCTTTTTTCTTTTATTTTAAAGAAAGAGCTTTGAATGTTTCTCTCTCAGTTCCAATAGCACTATAACTTAAGCTTGTAGACTATAATGTAATTTTGTAGACAGCTTTCCATTTTGTTTTTATTCTAAGTCTTGGGAAAATTAGTCAAGAGCTGGGGTGTTTTGGGTTTTTTGCATAGGATGCTGAGCAAGCCAAGATTAAACTGTTTAAGAGGAACAAGAATTTCAAACTGCTATCAGAATAATGAGAGAGGATGGAGAAAAAAATATTTTCTGCTACTAAGTTAAGAAATAAAAATGGCTTCTACATAGCTTCTAAATGATCTCGTGGCTGCTGCTAATTTCCCTCTTAGCTGTAAAGTCCATCATTGCTGAAGAGAGGAATAAAACTGTAACAGCCAGTGTTTGGCCAGAGCAAATGAAAACACAAGTGGGATGGTAGTTATGCATGTATAATGAGCAGACGGGGAATTGTCGAAGTGTAATGGTACAAATTACTTCTCTTAATTTCCAGAACGTGTAAGTTATATGAATAAATACATATTCTCTACATGAAGCATATTTTGAAACACGTCTGCCTTGCCTCTAAAATTTGAGATGCTGCCTCTAATTCAATATGTTCTCCTTGACTGCAGATTGTGCCCCTGGTATCAAAATGGGAAGAGCTCTCCTCTGTGCCTTTGGAATCTGGAGAATGAGCAGTACTAACCAGTGACAAATCTGCTGATCCTGCAGCTTAGGAGACACTCACAACCCAGTCAGCATCCTAAAACTGCAGCTACTGCTCTGCTGTTCACAAGTGTTCAGCATGATAACTCTGCCATGGTTTCTAGGACTGGCCTTTTCCAGGTGCAACAGGATTCCCAAATAGAGATGGATGATTCTGATTGGAGGCTCCCAGCTCATGAGAATGGGATCAATCCTGCTCAAAACACAAAGCTTCTCCAAAAGTTGAGCTGGAAGCAACTATGGACCTTTTGGACATGGCTGTGAAATCATTAATAAAATTAGGAAAGCAGAGCTACCTTTCTTCACAAGAAGAGGTGACAAATCTTGTTTAAAGCCTTGTCAGGGTAGGATGTTATAGACAATTCCTTCTATTATTGTTCAAGGATAACATTTTTTTAAGGGTTGTAAGGTCTGCTTCTGTTTTTTTTTTAATTACTTCTTTAATGAGTGCTATAAAGAATAAAAACAGTTTGGCAAGATCGAAGAATCCCAGATGTTGCTATTGTAAAATGCACAGCAACTGATCAAAGAGTACCCCAATGAATTCAAATACAGATTGGAGGCAAAATAAGAACAAGAAAGAAACACTCTCTTATTTTATGTTAGCTTTTAGTGTGCTTGAGAAATGGCAGAAAGTGATGCAAGAACATCACAGAAGCTGCTGCATTCTGTCCATAAAAACCTCAAAACTCAGCAGAATTTTGTTGTGCTTGACCCCAACAGCAGAGGTGTGGATTCTGTAATGAAGCATTTGCTAACATTTTCCATTTGACACAAAATTCTGTAATATAAGCGATGTCACCTAACATGAAGAGGTTTTAATTACTGAACACGACTCATCCTGAACTTAATTATAATCTAAAAATATTGTGTACACAGGAAAAAATATATAGGGGCATAAAGCTTAATTGAAAATCATAAAAATAGAACTTAATTTAAATTTTAAAGTAAGGCTGTTATTTTCTTATCTTAAAAATGAACATTTTGATTCCATGAAAAATTGAAGTTGGCTATGTCAGGGATGTGAATAAAAATTTGCTTAAAATTTTCCATTAGCAATGTCTTCTCACAGAAAATCCCATGTCTTACAATTAAGAAATATGTTGAGAAATACAGCTTCACTGTCCAAAAAACCATTTTCTTAAGACTGCATCTGATGAGTTTGAATATAAGTCATTTGGATGGGCATTTCTGTGGAAATATGTATCACATATGCTGAATATTGTAACACCCCATCATATTGTAAAACCTCCCCCAGATGAATGACCTAGTCTGCTTACTTGGAAATTTTTTTTCAGGGAGTACACCCACAGGAAAAGAGAAAATCCAGATTTATAAGGTGTATGAGGCAAGAGAAAGGCTGATTTGAGCTGTGGTAGAAAACGTATTTTGAAATGCCTTTCAATATTCATTCCTAATCTAAAATTTTTAAACTCTGTAATATATTTTTAAAGAGCTATCTTCTTTAGCGGTACAAATTTTGAATTGTTTTATTACTTTATACATAAAAAAAAAACCAAAAAAAAAAAAACCCAAACCAACCAACCAACCAACCAACCAACTAAACCCAAAACCCCAAGTGATGCACAGGCAATGGCTCACCACCTCCCACCCAGAGAGCAACCTCAGTCTCCTGGGAAAACTACACTTGGGAAAACCTCCCTTTCCTCCACCCAGCTCTGCCCTGACCCCATAAGGTCTGGGACATCCCTTTGATCATCTGGGATGAGCTTTCCCAGCTCTGCCCTGACCCCATAAGGTCTGGGACATCCCTTTGATCATCTGGGATGAGCTTTCCCAGCTCTGCCCTGACCCCATAAGGTCTGGGACATCCCTTTGGTCATCTGGGATCAGCTTTCCCAGCTCTGTCCCCTTCCAGCTTGTGTGCCCCAAGCTCACTCCCATGCAGGGCAGTGTGAGAAACAGAAAAGACCTCGACACTACACAAGAGTTGTTCACCAATAACTAAAATATCCCTGTGTTATCAGCACAGATTTGGTCACAAATCTAAAATGCAGCATCATGCAGGGTGCTGTGAAGAAAATTACCTCCATGCCAACCAGACTACATAAAGTAATATTGCCCAAGATTCTCTGTTAGCATCTGTCTCAAGGTGGATTTTTTTTTTCTTCATAATTCAGAAAATATTTTTAAATATATGCCTTCAAAGGAATAAGTCCTTCAAGGAAACCAAAATAGAGTAGATGCTGATTTCCTCCCCAAACAAACAGTGTCTTGTAGATAAATTCTTTTGCCTTGAAGACAAGAGATCAAATTTGGGTTACCATGGATAGCATGGTATCCCAACACGACATATCAGACAGATATCACGACATACCAGAGAGAAGATCAATTCTGAGGAACTGCTAAAAAATGATATAACTGAATTAAAATTACAGCTACCAAAGAACAGCAAATAACTGTATGATGATGTTTTCCATGTGAACAAAAATTAGAGGTGATTTGGATATGCCAAAAGAATATTCAAGGACATCAAACACAGAAAAGATAATTAATGGCCATTATGAGAATAATGTTATTGGGAGCAGGAAGGCGAAGTTTGTGACAAGCAGACTTGTGAAACATCCAGAAGAGCAAGTTCAGAAAAGCAGACTGGCAAGGTGTTCAACACATTTAGTAACAGAAAAGGGGATAAAAAGCCACAAGAAGCAGTTAATTGTATGATATTTTTATTTTTTAACAAGAAAACAATGTTCTGTTAAGAGGCAGAGGAAGATAAGACCAATTATTAAAAAAGATTTCAAAGCAGAGTAAAAACAGGGTCATAGTTTGAACCAGAGAAGGGAAAAGACAGAAGTAGGCAGGATCACAGGTCCAACTCAAGGAAGGACTGTCTCATTGAGAATGTCGCAAAATAAATGTACATCTGAAAATAAAAAGGTGATGGAAAACCTGAAAAATGATGTTCCAACTGTTAATCTGGAATTTCTTTTTATGTGTGGCTGTCCTAAGTTTAGCCAGTGATACAGGAAATCTCAGTGATGGGTGGCAATTGATGTTTCTCAACATGGTTCTCACACTGTTCTTGATTGTTCTTGCAACTGTGTAATACACAGCTTGCTTTATTTTTTTAAGGACACAGATAAGCACCATACAGTTTCAAGAGTAATAAACCACCTCATTTGTCTATGTATTTCAGTATTCTTTAAAGAATGAACAAAAGAAACCAAGACCACATCCTTCCACTTCCACTTTTCTGAAAGATGCCTCACACACATAATTCCAGGCAGGGAAATGCACAGAAGTGCTTTGACAAAGCACAAATCCCTTCTGAAAACTTTTCATCCAGTCAGTAGTTTATACTAATACTCTTCATTATGGCCCAGCATTTGACCCCCCATTTCTCTATCTGAATAACTACTTCCATAAGTAATTCCATTTTTTTTTGGCTGGAATCCCATTTAACTCTGCTCCTGACTCACTTTGTGAGCCTAACTGCTTACAGCTGATAGCAGAGGATTTAGCATTTCAGCTCATATGTCAAATAGAGTTTGACTGCTTAACTTTTTTCTTCTTACACACTGTGAAATAAATCCCAGAAGAAAAAGTTTCACATGGTAAAGACTTTGGGCAGGAAAAGAAGTCAAGAACTCATGATCAATTAAATAAATCAAGTGCTTTCAAAACCAGTATTTGTTTCAAATATAAATTGGGCAACAATCAAATTGACCTTCAATAATTCAGTAGAATTGTATTCAAGCAGCTCAGCTAGAAAGATAGCAACAGACCGGTAAACTAATTCTAAACTGTGAGGAAAATCATAGGAAAAGGAACTGTGATAGTCTTGGCTAAAATGCCATGGAAAACCAGCTTGGAAGGTACATCAGGGATCATCTGGTCCAACCTTTCCTGGCAAAGGCATTGTCCAGACAAGATGATGCAGCAACTTGTACAGCTGAATTTTAAAACTGTTCAACACTGGGGAATCTGTCACTTTCCTAGGCAGACTATTCCAGTGGCTGACTGTTCTCATTGTGCAAAATTGTTCTGTTGTGTTTAATCTGAATCTCCCCAGGATTAACTTGTACTCCTGGTCTTACCTGTGGGACTCCTTGTAAGAAGTCTATTTACTCCTTCTGAAATGTCCATTTATTCATTTTTGATTAACTAAAGCTAGAAAAACAAATTGCTGTCCAAATGAAGTCTTGAGAAAAATTTACCTTAAAGAAAAAAATCTGGAAAAGTAAATAAAAGAAAGAAAATTATTGAAAAAGGAACAAGAAAAAGTAAACGTTCTAATACTCATTTGGAAAAAAAGTATGACGGCCTAAATTGTGGTTTGAGTACCTAAAAGGCATGGTTTTCCTTCCCAGAATGTTATCAGATGCACCATGGCTCTAAGTCTTCCCTGACAGCTCAGAAGAGGATCTCCAGTTGTGATGCCAGCGATCTATTTAGGATTCATTCATCCCTAACAGATGCCCATTGATTAAATCACCTTTTATGCTGCTAACACCACTGAACCCGAGGACTACTTTTATCTGCCAAGAAAATCCCATACAAAAGAGTGGAAAGTATTTCTTTAGCTTCATATGACTTCACAAGATGCTGTCAGGCAACATCTCCAAATCCAGCCCTACCCTTCTGCTCCTACGTTACCGGTGATGACAGAAAGATGAGGGTGCTTTAGGCAGAGAAAAAGACTCTTCTTATCAGTAGTTACAGCTCTGACCCATGCAGTGCCACTGCTGTCTAACACAAACCCTCCAGGGACTGCTGTTGGGAAAATGCTGCCTTTCCCAGCTGTCTGTTCTCTTTTCCATGCATAGAAACTTCCCACCTCCTGAGCGGACTCGTAAGGGATGCTTCTCTTCTTATTTGCCCTGGTTCCTGGAAAAAACCCAATGCATAATAGTACCTGGGAGCCAAGCTGGACTGGAAAACTGCTACCAGGGAGGGAATAAAGCCTTTTTGGTTAAAACCACAAATTATCTGAGTTGTTGAATAAGTTACAGCTCTTTCATGTCTTAGGCACTGACACAGAGATCACTGACAAGAAAACCATGAGCTAATTTTACCAGGCAAGCAGGGTAGAAAGGTGAAATGAAGACTCTGCATAATTATGCTTTAGAAATTCTCCTTTTTTATTTTTCAGGTATATTGCTTATTTTTCAGTTATAGGTACTCTTCATATCAGTTACTGGGTGGGTAATCCTCATGACTGACTTACGAAATTCCATCTTTTTTTCCCATTCAACCTAAAAAGTCCCCATAAATGACTTTGTTCAGCATCTCAAACTTGGACAGATGTGTTCCTGAAGATGTTGATTAGAATATATTGTGGCCATTAGCATTGAGGTTTCTTAATATTCATTTTATTGTACTTACTTTTTGGTTTTTGAAGAAAAAAGTAAGGAAGATTTAATGAGACTGAAGACAATATTAATAGAAATAATAAGAAGTAATCCTCTAGTATATTATATCTATTAATTCTCACAAAATATTATAGATTATGTGGGGTTTTTCCATATGAAAAATGTTAATTGGACACTTATTCTACTAGCACATAATCATTTTTAGTAGTTAACAACCTTGCATTTGAAAAAACAACCCAACCCAAAACAAAATCAAAACATTTCATGTTTGTGGGCACAAACCAGCCTCACAGAAGGCAAAAGAACTATAAGTGCATTAAAAATAGTTCCCTTTAGCTCTTGGCATTTGGCATTACTCTGAAATACAAAGTGGCCTCTCTGAGAGCCAAATTTAAAGCTGATGAGCCACTGATGAGGCAACTGTTATGTCCCATCTCTGCTTCCCTTCAATGATGCTTCAAATGGGAAATGTAGCATTTTGGGGAGCTTTTTGCTCCAAATGAGATGTTGACTGTCCAGTGGGAAGATAAAGATTCTATTACATGTACTTTAAAAGCCATAAAAGATAACCTTAATTTCCTAACTTACATTTATTTGCACTCACACAATGTCTCCCATTTCCAAGGCTGAGTATGAGCAATTGCCAAGTACATAATTGAAGGAGAGCAATGCAATGAATAAGTGTCAGGTCTGGAACTACTGAATTCACAGAGAATGTACTGTCTACAGGGAGAAAAAAAAAGAAAAAAAAGTTGAATCCCAAAGCATGGAGCTGTCAAATGAAGCTGAGGATTTAAAATTACCAGTCATTTTCTTACTGTCTTCAACAGTTGCTATGAACTTTCAACGAGGTGGCACAAAAATGCCATATTTCAAGTGAGAGCTTGCAACTGTTAAGCTGAACTTTTTAAAGTGTTGCTATTTCATCAAACATTGATTGACTGGAAACTGCAGCCTTCTCATTTTACTCATGTGCAAAATACAGCACGGCAGAAGCAACATAACCTTTAGCAAACCACCTTCAGTTTATATCTCTGCAGCTCCTCTAATGGTGAGGTAAAAGACAGAAGGGGTTTTTTTTTAGGAAAAAAAAAATTGGTTAAGCTGAGATCTGCTTTAGATTCAGGTTTTAGATGCCACAAGCAGATACCCATCAGATCCATAAGGAGTTCTGGGCCTCTCAAATCAGACAACCAACCTGGAGACATGACTAGCTATACTATGTTTGATCATCAATAAAATGCAAACAATTGGGAAAAAAGATTAGTTGGCTTCAAAGTTTGTTTTCTAAACTCAAAAATTGTCTTTGGGTTGTACACAATAGGTCATATTTTCTATGTTTAATAATGTGATAATGATGGTAATAATAGGTATTCATTCAGAATTGTCCTTTAGTTACTATTTGGATCATTTCATGAAGAGTCCTCAAACTCTTAGCAATAATGACTACTGGTAATTACAGTTAGTGGGTTTTCCTGACTGTGTGGCTTGAAGCTGGGAGTTTCTACATTCTGTTTCATTCCCTGAACTCTCATTTGCATCCTCTGAAGAAAAGCATAAGCTATTAAATATTGAATGCTACTAAACTATAATGGAGAATATCTCTGGGTAGGTGCCTTGCATCCTTCAAAAACATTCTAACACAATTAATTCAAAATGAAGGCAACTTCTGTGAAACCTGCGTTACTATAAATTTGGGAGAGGGCAGAACCACAGTTTAATAACAAATTGAAGGCAAAGAGAACACCTCTTTCCTTAATATTTTAACTGGAGGGTTGTATCTGCAGAATTAATGCATATTTGGATCTCAGGCTCTGTTCTATACCCCCTCAAGCAACACAAAGCCAAAAGTAAAAATAGAAGAATTCTTGAATTGACATACTTAAAACAGTAGGAGAGTTTTTACAGTTCCTCTCACATCAGCTGCTGGGTTTTTTCCCTCATCTCTCTCCTTTTTCCATGTTCATCAAGGTCATTGTGAGGTTTCTTTCCTTTGATTTTAATTTGATGTCAGTATATTCATTTTTATTTAAATTTCAGGAGAGGTGATTGTATCTTCATTTCTCCAACCATCTGGCACACTGGGAAATACAGCAGCATTCAACCCTAATGATATAAATAAGAAAAACAAAAAACAGGATTTCTGAAGAGACTTAAAAAATCCCCCAAAGACCAAACAACCACCAAAGAAATGTGAATATCAACAACAGAACCTTGTAAATATTTTTATGAATATTTGGTGTGATTTTCTGTAATTAAAGATTTCTGAAACACCTACTTATTCAGTAAGAGATCCCTTTCATGCCAATGGTATGTTTTTCCTGTTGATAAATTAACAAGTAGAAATATCTGCTCCCTTTGATGAAGCTAGATGCATCATTGTTCACAATTGAAAACCAAAACATAAAAGTGGTGGTAAGTCACAACATTTGCCACAATAAAAAAAACCCAACAGGTTTTATGTTATTTTACAAATATTTTATTTGAAAGGAAGAATTATAGTAGCCAAGAAATTACATTAGTTTACAGCAAATAAAATAAATGAGACTAAAAATGAATTAGCAGTCAGATATATATTCGTTTTGCAAGTAGATCTATGATTTCATTTTCAGCAAGTATTTAATCACTTTTACATAAACTTTTCCAATAGTAGACTCCCATAGCTACATCACCTTTTACATTTCTTGTTATTTGAAAATGATAATTCCATATTAATAACAACATTTAAATGAATATACAAGATGTTTTGTTTTCCTAAGTGAGCCAATGTTAAATGATTTAGAACAGGAAGAACTGTGATACCACGAATGCACTTGCAAATTGCAACTGGCTTCAATTTCCACCCAGGTAGACCAGCATCATTTCCAGGCTCTGGTGCCATTATTCTGACCTCTTATAATAATGGCATACCATCTAATGCTAATAAATGCAATGTTAATGTAATTCTTTGTGGGCTAGACTCAGTGAAAATGTTTTTGGAAAAACAGTGCTGTACAGAATACAAACACACACACACACAAAAACTTGGAAATACCTTTTCTGAAGCCATTAGTGAAGCTATTGTTCTATAATCAATTAGAGTTTCTCAATTTCTAAGGAACTTTAAAGTGTCAAGAGGGAAAATTCATTTTCTTACCTGGAATTGACTCTGCTCCATTCAGGTGTTAGTCAAAATCTTAAGATGTTTGACTATAGAGTAAAAATCTGGTTTAACCCAAGACTAAACATTCTTTGAGAACAGCATGTACTGGTTTTGGTTGAGAGAGTTAATTTTCTTCACTGTAGCTTTCATGGGACTGTGTTTTCGATTTGGGCTGAAAATGTTGTTGATAATATAGCGATATTTTTGTCATTGCTTTTTTTGTTTATTGATTTGCAGAGAGTCAAAGCCTTTTCTGCTTCTCACCCCACCTCACCAGCGAGCAGGCTTGGGGTGCACAGGGAGCTGGGAGGGCTCCCAGCTGGGAAAGTTGTTCCCAGCTGGGCACAGGGATATCCCA
Organism: Drymodes brunneopygia; assembly: GCA_013400955.1. NCBI lineage: Eukaryota > Metazoa > Chordata > Aves > Passeriformes > Petroicidae > Drymodes > Drymodes brunneopygia. The sequence goes on from VZTZ01034629.1 coordinate 107,110, forward strand.
GAGCACATGGGGCCATGACCAGGGTATGGAGCTGGGGGGAGAAGAAGGGAGGGGGGGATATCCAGAGTTATGGCATTTGTGCTCCCAAGTCACTATTGTGCCTAATGGAGCCCTGCCTGCCCATGGGAAGTGGGGAATGAATTCTTTGTGTTGAATTGCTGGCATGGGTGGCTTTTTTTTTTTTTNTTTTTTGCCTACTAAACTGCCTTTATTTCAATCCATGCATTTCCTTTTACTCTTCAAATTCTCTCTCCCATCCCACAGGGGGAAGATGAGTGAGTGGCTGCCTGTAACTTAGTTGCTGGCTGAGGTTAAACCACGGCACAGTAACACACTGAATTGTTACACAGCAATATTTTCCATTTCTCTTCTGGGAAAATGCCTTTGTCTCATATTGGCTTTCTTCCTAGAAAAATAATTTAAATTCATCTATTAAACCATGGCTTTCAGAAAAAAAAAATCTTAAAATAAAATTTTAAATCTACACAATTTTCTCATTAGAAATATATGGAAGGTCTAACAGGGTAAGTGGAAAATATAGGGCACAAGAAACAAGATATGGTAATTGAAACCATCTGTCCCACTAAATATAAAGCACATTTGCTTGTGGTTTTCTGTCTCTCTGATCTTATTGCAGTTCCAAAATCTGACCATTCAAGTAGAGGAAAAAAATCTCTGATGCATGACAGGAAAAATTTAGATGCACTCATTTCAAGAGGAGCAGAACATGTTCTTAAATTCTTTCAGAGCATGTGGAGAAGAAGAGCAGAGACAAGTGCAAGAATAGCTGATCCTTTTTGGCTGTCACTGATGTTTGACTATCCTGACACCTTACAGAGCAGCAGCTGACCTGGCAGTAATTCTGGTGACAACCTAGCCTATGGACTAGAATTATTTTCTTGAAGCATCCATTACTGTTATTGTTGCTTTTATATCCATTAAGAGAACTGTAGTTCTCACACAGGCAATCACAGTTGACCATTCTGGTGCCATCAGAGTGCCAGAGGATTGATACCATAAGGAACTAAATTCAAGAGCAATGTTGTGAATGTTTTTCCCTTCTCTAACATTTAATTTATTTCCAGTTTGTTGATAGGGTCAACAGCAACTATAGAAATCATAACATTCAAATGCTATGTACACATTATAACCTGGGAGTTTCACTAAAGACATGGTAACATGCACAGTGCCACCATTTACAGAGTTGTTTCTTTCTAAGTCCAAATATGAGCACAAAAGCCCACACTGGAGTTACTTGATAGTTCCTGACAGTGGGTATGGGTTTAATGCTGATGTGTTTGGTTTGCTTTGATTCAGTTTGGTTGTTTCCATCTCTTCCTACTCTCAGGAAAAGAAAGAAACAAAAAGAGTTATTCAAGTAGAATGTGTATAAATGCATACAGTATAAGTATTGTGCGTTACTAAACATCATGTGTAGATACTAAACCATAGAATCACTCAGGTTTTAAGAAGAACTCTGAGATCATCAAGTCCAACCATTAGCCCAGTACCAACATGTTCATCACTAAACCATATCCCCAAATGTCACACCCAGATGCCTTTTGAACATTTCCAGGGATGGGGATTCCACCACCTCTCTGGGCAGCCTATTCCAATGCCTACAATAACTCACTAATACATACTATAGATCTGTAATGATTTTACACTCTGTATACAGCATATACTGTATGTATAAATACAGAGTACATGTATATTATACTATAGATGTAAGTTGTGCATGGCACAATATATGAAATATGCACCTATACATATAATTGATATAGAATGTATCTGCTATGTCCCATCCCTGTAGTACTAACCTTGACTACATGATAGTACAGAAGATTCTTAATTGTTTTTCTGTGAGAAAACATATTGCAGATGCAATATATGCCCAACATCTACCTGGCTATATTATCAAGCTTCAAAAGCTTAACAGAAATGTTCTGCAGCCTTGAGTTGTCATTGTAACTGTTTAAAAAAATTACTTACTTTGCCTAAAAGGAACATGAGTTCTCAGCAGATCTATGAAAGTCAGTTTTAAGACTGCTGTGGTAAGAAGGAACACTTTTATCCAGAAACATTTTGTGGTATGACAGTTCAGTGAACAGCTTAGTGTTCTGCCAGCCTTTTGGGAAGTTTCTTTTGCAGTGGAATACAGAAGGTCTTGAAAAGTAAAAGAAATATTAACTTAATGGAAACTGGGACTTCCAAAGCTAGCAAATATATACCTGTAATTCTCACTTGAACTATTTACATGCACTGGGTAATGAAGTCCAACACTAAAAGTCTTCTTGTGCTGGACAGAAATCAAAGAATGCTGATGGAAAAAACCAGGAACTGAAAGCTGGATCAGTTTTAAGACTGAAAGCATGCTAAAAATCACATTGTGGTGTAAACTCAGGAACAAGAAGTTGCAATACCAATACTGATCCCAAACTGCTGCTGAGGAATCAGGGCCTACTGGCTTGGACACACAGAGAATTAACCAAAAACACTGTTTTAGATAAAGTCTTCAAATCCTGTTGAACTACAGTTTTTCTCTGAAAGAAACAATTACATCTCTTATTTAAGATTTCTAATGAAAATTAAAATAATGCATAAAAATTAGGGCTACTCTAATGAATCTCTGCAAGGACCTCAACATAAAAATATGTGACGGTTGCCACATTAAAATTTATAATTAAAATTTTATAATGAAATTAGCTTCATAATGATACTAAGATATTCCTTTGCTCTGAACACATTAAATTATGCAGCAGCATGGTAAAGAAGCAGAAGAAAAATAAATTCTGAGATATTACAAAAATGGGTTATTTGATTGACAGAGCACTTTAACATAATTTTATGTGATATGCTTTCTATGACAAGAACAAATATTGGTTACAAACCTAATTCTGGCATACACAATTTTGCAGGTTTTGCCAAAAATTATGTCAGAAGTTACATTTATTTAAAGCAGGACCTGCAGACTATATGTGATTAATGTTTCTATCTTGGCAGGAGAGCCCAAAATTTATGATTTATTCTCTGCCACAGGTAAGGCAGACAGGAGGCTGACATACTAGATATGACTGCTATTGTAAATTTATTTGGCATTTCATTTTTCAGTCACGCTGATGGTTATTTTCACACATCTTCAATCCATCACTTCCTGCTAAATCCAATTAGTCTGATTGGCAGATTTAACTTCCCAGTGGGTCTTTGTCAATATTGTGTAGCAGTAAATACCTTGAGACACTTTTTCAAAACTTTCCTCGGTTATTTGTTTTTTTCCTCACCCAGGTAACTATTGATTAGCTGGTTTTGTGCAGCTCTCACCCATCCACAGAGCATGCTGATCAAAATCAACCATGTACTAACAAAACCTGCACAATCTTTTGGAGAGGCAAGAGAAAATCCTGCCAGGGCTGGGGTGTCCTGTTTGGGACCAGATTTGACACAGAGGTGCCATGGGCAGGGACCTGGTGGTGAGGAAAGCTGTGGGGCAGGGAGGTACAGCAGGTGTTCAATTTCTTGAAGGCAATATTTTTAATTGTTTTTCCTCATAAACTAATTAATGGATTTACATGGAAATGATCAGAAAATTTATTCTGCACTCAGCAACACACATGCTGTCTTTTTCATACATAACAATGAAGCTAAATCCTTGATTCAGTCTTAATTAGAAAGCTATAGTGAGTTCTTCTATAGAAGAACTGTTTTGTTTTCTGGATATATAGTGGGAAGAAAGAGGTATAATAATTAATGCTGAAGTACTGTGAAAGATGATCAATTTATAGAAAAGGCCAATTAAGTAAGTTGAAGAAAAGATTAAATAGGAAGAGAAAGGAGCTTACAGTTATGAAAACAAGGAAAGTTAGGAGCTGGTCTAAGATGGATTTCACCAGAATAAAATATTTGTATTTACATGCTACACAGTTCAGTGGCCAGGGGGATCAGTCAGTATGTTTCTCTCCTGAACTGGTAAAATATTGTGTTCCGAGTTCAACTATTCAACAGAGACACAAATTTAGATTTTGGTAAGGTTTGCTAGCAGAATAGATTAATATATTACTTTTTCCTTAAAGACTGAACTGCAGTTCATTAAAGCACAAGAAAAAACTGTTAGAGAGCTTCAAATATAAAGTAAAATAACTGATCTACAAGGTGAAACTTTATTAGCCCTTGCTCCTGCTGACCCTCTCATTTTTACAGTAACAGTTTTGTCTATATATATTGTAAGAACAATAATAACAATTTGTGAATTTTTGCAAGAAGTCAGGCTGTGCTATGTCCGAGCTGAGTAAAGGATATAGAAACATATCGATTTATTAATTTTTTTCAAAAAAGTTTTCTTCATCTTGTCTAAATTCTGACTGTACAGGTAAAAAAACATATGAAATATTGTAAAAATAAAAATAGAATAGTGTCATTTTCAAAGTGCTCTTTGGTATGAGTTCTGCTCTTCACACTCTCAGATGGAGTGGAAGATTTTTATTTTTTGCTGGTGTTGTTTATATATGATCTGAACACCAACACCACCATCATGGCCACCACCCTCTCCAAATGCATCTATAAGCATTTCCACATCATGGAGAAAATGCTTCTTATTAGTTACAGAAATGGAAAGTTTTCAATACTTTGTGGAGAGAAATGCATTTGATACAGTGTTAATGACACCTAGAGTGCACTGTAGATTGTACTAAAAAGAACTATTTCAGGTTTGGAACCTGATCCCTAATGAAATTCTTTAAGCAGCTGGTCTGATTGTAGTTAGTATTTTAACTGATAAAGGCAAAAAGTTGCTGTTCATGAAAAAAACATTCTAGTGATGCAAAATGAGAAGGCAATGTCAGTGTAGAGGAGGGCTAGGGAATGAAATGAGATTACCTGGAATACCTGGCACACTAGAGTAATAGCATAAAATCAAGGTTGGACACTGGATTATTAATGACCAGACATTCCTTTTTAATTTGGTAGTTGGTTGTTACTTAACTGGAGGATACAATTGATGAATTAGCCCAGCATGCCCACTGAGAGCTGTCATGCTGCCATTTAGAACATTTAGAGGAACAAACATAATCCTGGGTACTTATCAAAGACATATGGCAAACACGATGCTGTCGTTTAATGTACTGTTTTTGGCATACTAAACACAAAAAGGTCTCCTGTGTCAAACCAGATTCAGGGAGACAGATCCAAAGAGGAGGTGTTAGCATCATGTCTAGACTGGGCAGCCTGACAGCACTTCCTGAGCCTTTTGCTTGAGGACAGGAGGTCACCTGGCATATCCTTCAAACAAGCCTGGAGCTGAGGTGAACTTCTGTAGCTTGGAAAGTCTGAGAAACAGAACATCTTGCTGCAAAGTTGGGGCTGCAGAAAGCTGGCTCACCCAGCTTCTGCTTGGCTTGGAACTCAGGCAGAACAGGTTCATGTCTGATTCTGAGCTGAAGCTGCTCATACACTATTAGTCCCCAAATTTACAAGATAAGCTTCACTCCTCATGATAGGAGTACAAGATTTTGGGACAGACTAATGACAAGTGACAAGTGCTCTTATTAGCAGATGACTGTTCTTTTGTGCCTGTAAATATGGATATTCACACGGAGAGCAGCCATATGTATAATTTATTTCTGTGCTTCTATGATGGATCACATTTTAATCTCTGGTGTCTCTTTAGATCAGGAGTGAATGTGTTTTCCAAGCTTATACAGACAGAATTATTTTTGTCTGCCCCTTTTTAATTCAAACCCTCCCCTATCCCAAATCTTATCTACCCTTCTTCCTATATTTAAAGGCACAAGTCTGTATAGATGAAAAATAGAATTTTTAAAACTGTACAGAAGAATAAAATTTTTTCATCAATACTGGTAATTTAAATTGCTTTTGTGTCCATATGAATTTGGGTATTTGTTTACATGAGCTGTATCTCAGTAAGAATAGTTGTATGTATGGGCAAGTGAAAATGTCTTCACAGTGCACATTTCAGGTACAAAGAACAACAAATGATTCTATTACTCTCTATTCCTAATATTTTTCTAATTGTGTTTTTTCTCTGTATATTTGCTGCTGTCAGCAGTTCTAATTTATTCTGAAAAAAAATTCTAAATTGAAGAACCTAGAGCAAGAAAAACATGTAAAACATGTTCTGAATGGAGTGGACAGGTTTTGGTTTTTTGGTTGGTTTTTTTTTTTTGGTGGGGTTTTTTGGGGGGTTTTTGTTTTCTTTTCTTTTCTTTTCTTTTGTTTTCTTTTGCTGTCTTATGGTTGTTTAGACACTCAAATCAAAAATTTGTCAGTTTTCCTGTTGAAGTCTGATATACAGCCTGAAAATTGAAATAAAGCCTACATGACTTATTGAAGTGGATCCAGAAGGGAAGTCCAAAAAAGATCAGAGGGCTGGAATACCTCTCCTGTGGAGCCAGCCTGGAGAGCTGGGGTTGTTCAGCCTGGAGAAGAGAAGGCTCTGGGGAGACTTAATGGTCCTTTTCAGCACCTGAAGGGGGCTACAAGAGAGACAGAGAGGGACATTTTACAAAGGAAGGTGGTGATAGGACAAGGGGAATAACTTTAAAACAAAAGAGAACAGTTTAAAATGGATTTTAGGAAGAAATTCCTGACTGTGAGGATGATGAAACACTGGAACTGGTTGCCCAAAGAAGTGGTGGGTGCCCCATCCCTGGCAGGATTCAGGGACAGGTTGGTTGGAGTTTTGAGTGATCTGATCTAGTGAAAGCTGTCCCTGACCCTGGCAGAAGGGTTGGAACTAGGGGGTCTTTCAAGCTCTTCCAACACAAACCATTCTCTGACTCTGTGATTCTGTGCTATTCCAGAATGAATCAGACCTTTTCAAGTAGTTCTGTACCTGTAAGAGAATAAAGAGAAAATAGTATCTTTTACTCCACTGACACCATTCCTGGCTCCTTGAGCAAAAGGTTTGTCTTCCCAGTGGACTCCCTGAAGCAAAGAAAGCCTCACAGGACTTGTGGAGTAGCTCCAGAGAGTGCTCCAGCCATGTTTTTGAAACAAGGCCCAATGGATGGAAGCTGAAGTTCCCAACAGCTGGACCAGGAGTGCAGCAAACTGTGCAGCATGCAGGTAAAACCAGATTATATTTAAAAGTCTTTGCTATGACATCTGCTTGTGACAAAGAAGCAACCATTTTCAAATGGAATATCCAAAGGCATCATTCGTAATCCCTGAAGTCTAATTTTAGTTTGGGGATTGGTGTTCATTTTCCTTTTAATAAGGGAAATAAGAAATAAGTGTTTGTTTTGGTAAGGTGAGTTCCATTAGGTAGAGTGATGATTGGATAATGCAGAAAAGAAAATAATTGATATATATTAATAATGTTATAGGAAATCTCACAGTAGACTTGTAACAGTTAAAGATTAGGAACTCACTCTGATTTTTGTGACCTTAAGCCTCATTTATGACTGGCAGACATTATTATTACTGCTTTCCTTGAAAGAGCAATTTCCAACTCAATTTTTTGTTGTTGGATATGTGGTTAGAGAGAAATTATTATTATTATAATTGCTTAAAATGGAGACAATTCAGACAGCACTGTTGATCTGCAGAACTTTAATCTAAGTGTTAATTAACTTTTCAATCCTTCTCATGTCCCAATCTTTTAATTATGTATCTCTCTTAGAAAGAATAAGTACCTAACAAAATCAAATGTGAATTTTATGAAAGATCAATGAGACTTATTGCAAAGGAGCAATTTGAAAGAGAAAATGGAAGATATCCATTGACAAATTAGAAATTTTATAAGAACTTATTGGGGTCCATCAAATTTACAGACTTATCAAAGAAGAAGAGGACTCCAAGTCTGTCTTTTAGACATTTTTGAGGTGTTATAGCCTTTTAATATCTTTACTAGTTGTGATGTTGCTCAGTGTGGTCACAACATCAGATTACCACATTCAGATGAGTTATTCTCACACCAAAATCTAAATCTGGTATTCTTTGTCTCCCAGCAGAAAAGGAAACTTCTTGTACTTCATTTGGTGGGCCAGAAGAGCCAGCAGAAGAAACTTTTTTGGGCTTTTTCCAAGGTTTATGGCCAGCCTGACTTAGTTTCTGTAATATAAAAAAGGAGTGTAACTTTGAATGGAAATCAGAGAAACAGGAAAGTTTGGGAATATTTGAGAAATAATGTTCGTCTGAAGGTTTTCAAAATAAACAACAAAGTTGTGATATATCCCAGCACACAGAAACTGCCCTAAACAATTACATAAGAAAGAGGAGAAAAAAAAAGAAACTTCCAAAATCCTTATTTTGAGACTCAAAGCAGAATTGTACAACTGTAAAAGAAATGCTTTCCAAATGCATGGCAGTGTATAAAGTTAATATTCCCTGTGGCCCAAAAAACTATCCACAAGAAACTAGAGATGTCCCTTTTCAATTATTAAAGACCATCTACAAAACATAAAGAACACTGCGATTTTTCAAAGAGAAGTAAATGTAAAAGAGTCTTTAGAGGGAGGTGACTTCTATGGAGAAGCAGACCCACATTGTGTAGAAGTCAAAGTATTTGTTATAGTTTGCTAGAAAAACATGGTTTCATTATCTCCAAATAAACAGATTTAGGGGTAAACAAAATTTTCTCAGCCCTCAATTGGTAACACAGATAACTCTACATTAATGTAGATAACTCTCTATGGAATTCAGTACAAATTACCAATAATGTTTTTTAAATGTTTTGAGGTTGTGGGTGATCCTTTTAAAAGGAGCTAATAGTGACTGGCTGTAAAACAGACCATTGTGTTATTTCCTTATATAACCTGAGTGCTGTAAAATGTTGCATTTTGTTTTTTTGGGGGGAGAAGAAGAATGAGGAAGAGATGTGTATTAGCACTGGGGTTTTTTGCATTTATAGGAAGTTAACTGGAAGGGCCCAGAAATATCCAGAACAAAAAGAGGTTGTCATTGGGAAAATTTCAGAAGCTATCTGAAAGAGAATTCCCTTTGTGAGTAAGCCATCTGGCAGGTCATGCTGAGTTATGCCAAAAAGCTGAAGCAATCAGAGCACAGCAGGGGGAAACCTTATAAGCATGGGAGTGAAATCCAGCTTTATGTTCATAGCAGTTGACTAACACAATCTACTGAGAGAGCTGGATTCCTACACCACTGCTCTGGAGATGGACTGTGCAGGCCACTGTCAGGGAGTGGAAAGGCATCTGTGGTCTCTGTTTGTTTTAGGAAACTACCCTAAGAACAACATCCTGGCTCAACTCTTGGGTTACCTGTGGTCTTTTCAAAGAATAATCAATTTCTCAGCAACCAGGCAGTCTAGCTGGCTGTTAACACAAGGTGGGCACAGTATCTGGGCTGTGAACCCTACTGCTTCCTCATGGAGCTCCTCTGACTGATGGTAAGATCTGGAGGTTTCAGGATAAAAAACAGAACAGGACTGGACTGCACAAGTCCAGGTCTGCCACTTAAGGCAAGGCAGTATGCATCATTTCTTTTGTGCATGTGGACATTCTGGCTATTTTTACTTTTGGTACATGAAAAATGAGAGCAATCTAGACTTGAGGACAACGCACATTTGTATTTTCTAATGTATTTTCCAAAGAAAAAAAATTTATACAATCTCTCTATTGGCTTTGTAGCTGGATGCATCTGCCAGCTCCTACCAAATCTGGTGATGTGAGTCTCTGCTATAATAAGATATAGAAGCTTTGTGAGAATATGTGTCCAGGTAGAGGAGAAAGCACATATTAATGTCGATGGTGAAAAATGAAAAACCAGCAGTATGGGCTACAAAGCAGGTTTTAAACATAGAATGCCTTGGGAAACCTGGCACATAAAAATATGATGCTCATGGAATTGCTCTTTTCACTGAAGGAACAGCTCAAAAGAAAGATGCTAAAAAGGGGTTACAAATAAGAGAAATCAGAAGAAATTCAGAGTCTTCTGTATTCAAAAGTAAGAGGAGAGAAGAAATAGTTAATATTCTGATAGTCAGCCCCTGCTCAAGCCTGCATGATTTCAATACTGGAGAGTAAGTGAAATGTGTAGCTCATGGCTCATCTAATACAGAGTTATGCTGGATTACAGCATGAAAGAAAAGTATTCATGCCCTAATGATAACGTTGGAAGATGCCAGGAATATCTGCAGTAATTAAACCCCTGAAATTTATTTGAAAATCAAACATGAGTCTTTTGAAATGGCACGATTGGGAAGGGCAGTTCCACCACAGTGCCCATATCGGCAGAGATGCTGGAACTTACTGCCTTCTGCTCTGCTTGGAACTATATTTAGCCTTGAGTGTGCTACTCTTTGATCTGGAATTTCTTATTTTCCTGCCAATTTTCACAACATGTTTTGAAGTCTGGCTGGTTTTCTGGCCCTCAGAAGAAAGTAGAGAAAGGACAGGAAAACAGACAACAATCTCACCAAGAACAAAAAGTAAAACTGCATGACTACTTTTCAAACTTATGAGCAATTAGGATATTCATGCATCATGGTGAATAAAATCAAAGTTCTAATAACAAAAATTAGTTAAAAAGCAAGAAAAGTGAGTCTTTATAAGAAGATTTCACCGGATCATTTGCATACTGTAAATACTCAGTGCAAAGGAATCTGATGGGACAGTTAAACAGATTTAAAAATGGTCTAGGACTTCAGTAAATTAAATAGAATTTTAAAATTCGTTTTAACTGATTTTAGATACATAAGTGAGCTTTTATATAACTAAAGTTAAGATACTGTCATTCATACAATTTCTGAATTATGGTTTTATTTGGTCTCGAGATAGAAACTTTAAAAGAGAGATCACAGGTCAAGTAGAAAAATGAAATAGGAGGTATAAGCATCAGTCATAAGAAGGATCAGCCATCTCTCTTTAATTTTTGTCTGTCTTTAGGTACTATATATTTCAGTCTTCCCTGCTGCCCAGATTGAAGAGCTGGAAGGTCCTATTTACTGCTAATGTCTTTCTGTGATGCACAGACCAGTGCTGCTGACCAAAGGATTTATCTGCTAACAGAGATCAGAAGCCTGACACACAGAAAATAAACAATAGCTTTTACTTGAAAAATTGATTTTGTCTTAGTCCCTGAAACAACCTAGGGCCGATTCTGTCTGTATTTACTCTATAAAGATCTGGAGACCCTAATTCCTCAGATAGTGTCACCTGATTATAGCTTCATTTTCTCTCAGTAGATAACATTTTAACAGTCTCAGATATTGGCTTTCACAGGGTTTTTTACTTATAAAATTACCTGTTCTGCAGTTACTCGATTGTAGTCTTTCTACACAGTTTACAAGCAAGGTCTTAGGGATCATGTTGCACTGTTTAAATAAATTTAGCTATTTCAGGTCTTGCTAAGGGACCTCTGTCCACATGTTCGTTGCTGTTGTTGTAGTAAAGCACCCTCAAGATATCTTGAAAGCTGGTCACAAAATAGATTGCATAAAATGGTACAGACATTGCTGCAGAAATAATTTGTATTTGTTTACACATACCGTGTTTATGTGAGGGATGTTTCAACTGTGTTGTTAAGTTCTGTTTTGGTTGGTGGGTTTTTTTTCACTTGGAAGTTTCTAGAATGACAAATGGGGAGAGTTGCTCATATAATATAGTCTAACCTGGTCTTCTCTACTGCTCTTTAGTGATGATGGTCTTCTAGAAAATCATGTCTAAAAGAAACAAGTGTCCTGTACTTTTTAAATGCAACTGGGTTATTTCACTAAGTGTTCTAATGTTTAAGCATTTTATTACTATTATTATTATTGTTGCTGTTGTTGTTGTTTTTGTTGTTGCTGTTGTTGTTATTGTTATTATCATCAACAATAATTTAATTCCCTTTTGCACTATCCTCCAGGAGTCCCCACTCAGAATCTCTCCAATTTGTGAGCCCTGTACAAACACAAAATGAAAACACAGAACAAGTCCCAGAGAGTTTACAGCCAGAGACAGAAATGAGGTAACCCAGGGGGATGTATAAGCAGGTTCCATAAGAGTGATTTCATGTAACAGTAACTTTAATATGACTAATTCAGACTGCAAGAAAATACATTTGCTTTCTTTCCCTCCCTCCTGTTATTGGCTTGGCTTTTGCTGGCAGTCTGTTTTTTTTCTAGTTTATAGTCCATTGTCCTGGGCTACGTACCCTTAGCAGTTTTTATTTTAAAAAAATTCCAGTGTGCAGAATATTTCTGCATAAATCTTTCAGGTCTTCTGCATAACTGCTTGATTTTTCTAAGACAGAGCTTACATAAGTCATACCCACAGGAAAGTGCATGCATTCGGTGAGTTTTGTGATCAAGTTTCTCCATTTTGAATTGTAGCCCAATTAGTATGAGCACAAGAAAACCTGTGATGTCTAGAATAGGTTCTCTTTTCTAGGGTAACTTATAAAAAAACCCCAATCAAAATGACACTGACATGTGAACAGCACTCTAAGTGAAAACCCTTAATCCCTATCCTTTATTATTTGATTTAGATGTCTGCTGATTTCTGTGGAGTTAATGGGAAAGGAATATGGTTTATTCACATTAGGTAAGGTAATAATGCCTTGCAATTCAGCTCAGTGTTAAAAAAGAAGCCAACTCATCAATTACATTAGTAATTTTGATACCCACCCATGCCCAGCAGATAATGAATTTACCAACCAATGAAACTCTTTTTGCAAATGCTCTTTCAGTCTGTCTCCCTTCTTAGCTCTTTCTTGCATTTGCTCATTTTCTTTGCTGGCATTTCTGCTCTTATTTTCATTGCCATTGACAGCACTGAGAACGTGCTACTTGAGGATCGTACTATTCAGGTTAATTTCCACAATCATTATCAACCCAATTTCTCTCTCTCTCTCTCCCTTTTTTTTTTTTTCCTTCCCTAAAGTGTTTCTTCTATTTGGTTCCTGGTCTCCATTCAGTAGCCTGGGTTGAAAAATGGAAAAAGAGCCCAGCTAATGTTAAATAGTAATTCAGTACTTAACCCACTGAAGTGTGCACATATTACCACTGCATCTGTAATACCTTCCCCATGATTACCCAAGGGAACTCCCTGTCCCCTCACCGTGGTTCAGATCCAAGCAGACACATTACTCTGCTGAAAGCCAGCAAAAGCCTCTCAGAAAACAATGAAGACTGCATTAGGATAATGTTGCCTTTGATATTTGCCTGCCCATCAGACAGACTTAACCTCAAGTCACACAGCTGCTCATTGGGATGCAGGTAGAGCCCCAGGGAATCCCTTCCCTCAGCTCACATCTTCCTGCAGCACTGCCTTGTGTCAGCCGTGCCTGGCCTGAACAGATTATGGGTAACCAATCTCACCCAGCACAGAGCTGGGATTTCAGTGCTTCCCTGCTCTGCAGCAGCCAGTTCTGCCATTAGATCCCATCTGGTCTCAGCTTTCCAGGATAAAGAATTTCTGGAAACAGCATAATGCTAGATGAGTGGGAAATGTGCTGCTTTTGATGCTTGCTGGGTTACTGTAGGTGATTTAGAGGGCTCTCTGTGTGTTATTAGGAAGCAGCACTGTGGCTGCTCTCCACACCAAGAAAAAGAAACAGCATATTCTATCTCCTCCACACATTCACCTTCAGTTCACAGAACTGGAAATAGAATGGAATAATCAGCAATGATGAGATTGCTAAGAGAAGCAGTTACCCAGAAAAGTATGTCTATGTATGCACTATCGTATATACAGTAAAAACAGGAACTATAAGAATAAGCAAAATAATATTCAGATTTTTTTTTTAAATCATTCTTCTCTTCCCAGTTTCTTCTTTACAATCTTTACAGAAAGGAAGAAATAAAGAAAGAAGAAACATAAGAAACAGATGAGATAATAAAAAGAATCAAGATTGCTAGATTGCAATACATTTGGTCAGGCAGCCAACCAACCGGTGTCACATCTTTTGGCAGATAACAAAACTTTCTTTTTTATAGAAATAAAAAAATAAAATGCAGCCGCTGGCTGGGGAGAAGCCGGGGTTTCTGCGCTTGGGGGTCTTCTGCAGGGCCCTCTCAGAGGGGTCCTCCTACGCCTCCCTGATGACCACGAAACCCCTAACCTCTGGTCTCCTAAGCTCAAACCACTGTCTCCTCAACAGTGGGGGGAAGCTCTCCTCCTGGTGGGCTGGACCACCAGGAGATGTTTCTCTCCTGAGCTTTATTTGATCTTTCATCTAAGGAGACCACCTCTACACTTTTTTCCACAGTATTAAGAGAGAAATTTAAGTCACTTCCAAAACCTCCAGTCATCTGGAGCACATAAGCTGGTTTACCTGTAGTCACTGTTGTCATGATTTCTTTCAACTCATTGCCTTCATGTAAACATGAATAAAAACCCTGGCATTCATAAAAGTTGCTATTAAAATTAGTTCAGTTGAGTGTGCTTAAGTGAAATAAGGTATATGGTAGGGAACAGACTAACATGGAGTATAATCCAATCTTTTAAAGAAACATTATAGACTGTCAGTACAGCCAAACAGAATTCTCTGAGTAGCTCAAAGAGATTCAGCACACTTAAGTTTGAAATTCTTTTCTTGCCCCTGAAGTGGGTTGAACTTGTTTTGGATCTTTTTTTACCATTTTCTATTCAACAATTTGCCTCCTTCATCCTTCCACAATACTACCCCAGTCTTATGAAAAAGTGTAGGATGAACAAGTGAAGGCATCTTCAAAATTTTGCAGGAGCCAAAGTTGAAAGTCATTTGCAAATTTTGCTCTGGGCCTCAGGGATAGAGTTGGTGATTGCCAAAGGCTGTGATAAAATCCAAAATCTACTTTGAGAGCAAGGGAGTGGTTCTGCCATGCCAAAAGACAGGACATAAGTAATTGCATGGTCCAGCTGTTTTGTCCTTTCATCCTTCCTGTGGGGAAGGAGGGAGAAAAAGTGAGAATGAATGAATAAAAAACATAGCATAGAGGAGCCAGCTTCCTTTTTTTGTTGTTTTTATTCCCCTCCAAAGATGTTATTTCATCACACCCCCTCTGAACAGGAGACATGTGGAAAGACTAGTCCAAACTACTGTGTCCTTTCCTCTCCCTGTTCCCATTCCTCCATCAGTCTTCCTTCCCCAACTCCAGCCTTGTAAGTGCTGTATTTGTCATCAGAAGCAGAGTAACTTCAATTCCCTGGGACAACAGGAAAGGATCAGTAGTACATCCTAACCTTGCCAGCCTGTGTGCTAACACTAGGAAACACAAGCCCACTTATCTCTCTTCCAAGTAAAAGCAGCCAAAGGATATGGGGCAGCCCTTTTGGGGGGTTTATAAGAGCAGTTTCCTATTCTAGAAGGACCTACTACCCTACACTGCACTTGATCCATAAACCCCCAGATGTATTGACTGAAGATCACTGAAGGAAGAGACAAGAGGACACATTTCATGGTAAAATTCAGGCTGTGTCTTTGAGGTGGTTTTGGTAGTGAGAGAGTTAATTTTCTTCACAGTAACTTTCATAGGGCTGTTTTGGATTGTGCTGAAAACAGTGTTGATGTTACAGGGATGTTTTCATTATTGTTGAGCAGTTCTAGCACGGAGTCCAGGCCTGGAGGAGAGGGGGAAGAAGGAGGAAGGGGGAAGCACTTGGAATGATAGAGTTTGTCTTCCCAAGTCAATGCTATGCCTAATGGAGCCAGGCTGTCCTGGGAGTGGCTGAGCCCTGCCTGCCCATTGGAAGTGGGAATGAATTTCCTGCTTTGCTTTGCTTGCATGGATGGCTTTTGCCTGTGAGTCTCCCACGAGTTCCCTCACTTTTACTCTTCTGATTCTTTCCCCCCTCCAACCAGGGCAGAGTGAGCAAGTGGCTGTGTGGGGCTTAGTTGCCAGCTGGTTTAAACCTTTTTGGTGCCAACATGGGGCCTGAGGGGTTTGAGATAACAGCAGATTTGATTTGAATGCATTAGATCAAATTTATAACTGTTCTTGCTGTTAAGTGATTAATTGTGACAGTCTGATCCAAAGCTACCAGGGGTGAAGGAAATGGAAATACCTTTAAATTGTTGTATGTAAATTAGAGTTTCATGTTTTAGGAATGACTATAGCAAGAACCCCTTGTTGCTAGCTTGGCTCCCAGCAAGAGAAGTTCATTGTAATGTTAAACCATGACACACTTTTGTGACAGGTTTCATGGGACACAAGGCAAAGAAGTAGCACCCAGAATGTGAAAGCTTCTGACTCTGGATATAGACTTCAGTCTATCCTGCACAGAGAAAATCACTGGCTGAAAGTGCCTAGACATGCTATGTAACAGATTTCCCACCCTTCAGCATCAAATACCCTGCCCTGGGTTAAAGAATTCCATGATTTCTTTTTCCTTTATTTCTTATATTAATGTTTACTAGTTATTTGAGAAGGAAATGCAGGAAATCTCTTTTCCCCTAGTTCCTCTGTTTGCAGTTTCTACTGGCAGCTTCAATCTATTGCCTGGGAGCTGGCTCTAAGTAGGACTTGATAAGGAAAGGCTGGAAATGAGAGTGGGAATTAAAGGCATAGAATTGCCCAAAATGTCAACTAAAATATCTACTTTAGTGGCAGCAGCATTCAAAAAACTCTGAGAAAGGTGGCATACAGTATCACTGATTTTATATTTTAAAATATTAAGATCTTAGAGCAGCTCCAGCCACATACTCTATGTACTTTCTGCATACTCCATGTTTCATCTCAGGACCCATTACTGGAGTGTGCAGACCATGTGGTTTGAAGAACACTGCCAGGTAGCATCTACCTAAGAGGTGATGTTTGGTACCTCCTCCTGAGCTATGGGAACATTTGCTTCAAAGCTATTTAGTGTGAAAAGGGACCATAAAACAACTCTCACTTAATTGCTTGCTAATTTCACTAGACTATTACACACACACCTCACCTAAGCAGTGTCATCCCCATCATGACTAACTCTTCAAGCACCTGTGAGGATGTAGGAGTATTTTATCTATGTGTGGTTTACAATGCATTTCTAGCCTGGAAATAATTTCCTATATCCAAACGTGTGATACTTGATAAGGATTGCTATCCAAAGAGCATTCAGATACTCTGTATTTTCACATTTAGCCTTCCAGGCAATGACAAAAAGAAGGTGGATTGGACTGTTACCCAGGGCCCAAATTCATTATCTGTCAGGTCTTATGAGGATTGTATGTTGTGTACTAAATATTGCCTAAGATTCAAGATATTTGAGATTTTTCCATATCTATGAACCACAGAGTAATATTTCCTCTTGATTAAGGTTTTCATCTCCAGTATTAAACTAGCATTTTTGTGAGAGTTTCCATAAATGTATATTCATTTTTATGTAATAGACTTAGAAGTGAATTAGTTCTTACCCAAGCTATGTCACAGTAGAGATTATTGAAAAAATGAGAAGCAACACAAATAGCCTAAATACTCCCATCTCTACTGCATTTTGCTGGAATACATCTATGGAGGCAATCTGAGATGCTTTATTAATCAATAGCAGCACACACTACAGAAAGGAAATGACAGTGCTGCATGCAGTCATGCTTGGCTTTTGATACAGTGGGGTTTTACTAACACTAGTTTAACCAGGATAGTAACATTAAATCATCATAAACAGTACTTATTAAACTATTTTCCATCCTCCTTAATAATTTACAAAATAAAGAAGAAAAAAGATTCATGATAGATTTTTTTTTTTTGCTAAAGATAGGAAACCATTTAAATGCATATTGGCAGATATGAGATTATAAGCTTCTGAGTTAACATGATATATCCCCCTCAGCACCATTACTAGCCTCTGATGGCTGTGATTGAAAGCCTAAAACAGGTGTGTGAGAGGCTGTATGGTGAGGAAATTGTACTTATAAAGGTGATGCCTGGAGCAAAGTACTCATTCAAAGCCCCAGTCTCAGTTACCATCTTCTACAGGACAAAACACCTTTAACACTACCTGATTCCCTGAAGTCTGAAGTGTCATTCACATTAATTATGGTGTTTGCAACATGATACATCAATCTGTGCTACCACCCATCTCTCAGCAAGACTTACTGAATAAGACTTTTCTAGTGAAGAAAGGTCATTGCTTTTCTTCATTTCAGGGTTTGTAATCTCCTGCATTTTATAATGCCAAAATAATTGCTCCCACTAGGATATTGCCCAGCTGTGCTCAATTTATAATTTGTAATATTTTCCTTTCTGTAAGTCAACTAGTGGTACATTTTTATGGCATTCTCCCAAGTGGATAATGATCCAAAGCAATGTATTTATTTAGAGGATTGGATAAACTGGATCAAAATTCAACTGCAAAAATGTATTTTGCATTGTGATTTCCTAGTGTTTTTAAAAATACATTTCTCTTATTTCTGTTTGTCATAATGCTTACAGTCTTTCTGATTTTCTGTCCCACTGTTCATTAACCAGGGAGGAAAAATGTTTCTTTCCAGCAAGTGCTAAGAATTTTAAATATGGAAATGTCAAGATGCTGACTCCCATTGTCTCTAGGTCATGGAGACAGAAAGGTGAAGTTGAAGCAGTTTTTTATCCTAACAAAACATGACTATGGTACACATCATGAGAAGGGCACAGGAAAGACTGAGGCTTTTCTTATCTCAGCTGTTAACTATTTGCAATTTCTATTTTAATGTACTCAGTCCCAGTTTTGACAAATGAATGTGGCTTCACTTGAAGGAGCTTGAGAACCACAGCACAGCTGTTAAATAACAAAGAATTAATAAATTTGACTCTATTCACATAATGGATTGAGGCTAGAGATGTCAGTACAAAAAAAGCTATTCACACAAGGCATGACTGCTGTCACTAAAAATGCAAGTCTTAATCTTAAAAATTAGTAATTTGGAGAGATGAGTGAGTAAGTGGCTGAATTGTGTGATGGGGTTGGCTTAGGAGGAGACCGTCCTGTGGAGGGGCTTTATTTGCCAAGGTGGCACTCCATAGCAAACAGACCATAATGTAATTTCTCTGCCAATGGGCTTTCATTTACTACAAACGAGCTCACTCTCTGCAGGATAAGACACATACATTTCAATCTTAGAAAGCTTTCTACTCATGCCATGTCTCTGAATTTCCCATTGCATCTCAAAGCCAGGAAGCAGCATAATGTTTGTAAAGAGATCCAGGCTGTCTTGGCTCTCCAGCTCATATTCATCAGTAATGCAGTCTTTGAGATTGACTTGGATCTTTCTCCTGCTCTAGCATGTTAAGTCAAACAGACATAAAAACTATAAATCATAGTCTCACAGGTGGTATTAGCAGGCATTATGCTTCCTGCCAGATCAACACCCCAGGGATGAGGGGTTCTCCAGCTCTAGCAGTACTAAAAATCACTTTTAAGAGAGCACATCAAAAGGCACACTATTTTAAAACTAGACCAGGCTGCACTGGAAAAAAACCCCACAACTTTATTTTTAAAATAGACTAATAATATTGTCATCAATGACTAGATTCTCTCATGAGTTGAAAGATGCAGGTCAATTTTCTTTTTCAAAACCACATGAAAACTAAAATACCACTGCCTCACGAATGTCAAAAAGTGTTAGGGAAGGGGGTAATTTTTTCAGGGTTTTTTGAAAATAAAAGCTAGGTTGCTTCCAATAGCATATATGGATCATGTAAAGAAAAGTCAGATTTCAAAAGTCTAACAATATTATGCAGACCTATCTAATGAATATTCAATAACTACAGTACTAATTGGCATAAAGCAACTAACACAGCCTTGCCCCTCTGAGTTGTCTCTACAACTCCCCTGTCCTATCTAGTTAACCCCAGCTGATATTTGGTAGGATTTGGTTAAGCCCACTTGGTGACTGGTAGCTGTAGATATGGGAATAATAGGAATAAAAATACACCTGTGGCATTACAAGGAAAAAATAGTTGTCTTACACCTCCACCAAAAGATTATTGTACCTAAACTATACCCTGCATGTACAGAAAATCTGAGGTTTAGACTGATCAAGGAAAGTCGTGTCTGAATGAAACAGTCATGGCAGAGTTTAAGTTACAGCTTCTTTTAAAGCAGTGAGTTCATTGTCACTGGTAACAAGTACGGATAGCTTTTATTCCAAGACTTTCGTGTGGGTTTATGCTCTCCCTTCTCACATATATACATTATTTAATAAGAAATCGAGATAGATTTAAAACTGTCAAACCCATACAAGGATTCCAGGGACACTCATAACCTAACAATTATTTTGTGGCTGAGTCTCATTTATCACTTTTAGTTGTGCAAGCCTGAGCCCTAACCACCCATGGTAGATAATGCTTCCATGCAGCAAAATTCATTAACATTTCTATCTTTGCTAAATAAATAGGCCAGTTTTTCTTCTTCAAACCTAGGTTTGTATTTATATCATCAATCATCTGCATTTACTGAGTTTTGACAGATCACAAAAATCCCCAGGAGGGATTCCATCCATCTTATTAGCTTTGCGTTTTGTGAAGTTTTCTGTCTGGCAGACCTCAGAGGACTGACTAAAATAAAGTAGTTGGGACTGCTTACAGTTTGATAGCAGTAATGTAAAGATAGTGAGAGGTTAATCTATCTTAATAACACCCTGGTTATGATACACTTCTGGGAACAGATAGAGCAGCTAAGAGGAGCTGGCAGTGATGGAAAGACCCCACCCTGTTGGTTTGGATGATGAGGTTATTCAGCATGACATCCATAGGAGGGAGACCAGGCACATCCCCTCATTGTCAGAGCAGCTGCTGTGACTTGTGGCTTTATTTGCAGCACTCAGGATGCTGTGATTGACTACCAAGCATAATAAGGAGTGGCAGAATACCAGCACCAATTACCCTCTGTCAGCTGAGCTCACTGGCTGTAAGTGGCTCCACAAAGCGCAGCGAGGGAAGGTGTGCAGTTGATATCCACTCACAGCTGTGGGAAGGAATCTGGTTAACATATTCTAGCAGGTACGACAGGAGCTTCAGAGATTTTTGAAAGTCCTCCCACTGTGTTATGAAGTGCAGAAAAGACCTCCTTGCTTTCTAAACTCCTCAGAGGAAAGTCTAGGTGCAGCTGGATCAGGTCTTAGCTCCAGACTTTGTCAACTGTTAGAGTCCAAAGGCTTAAAAAGGCATAATTGAGCCTCTATACAACTCTGTCCCTTGATTGTGGATGACAAACTAGCTATATTTATACAAATATAAACGATTTATTATTATAATAATTAGACAAATAGACCTTAATCAGAACTCTTTACTACACAGTATATAATGTATAACTACTGGCAGTGCATTATGAACCAATATTGAAGCAATTATATTAAGAAGATTATATCAAAGCCAGAAAAAATAATTATTAAGCAGAGATTGGTGTTACTTAATGATACCAACAACACTGGGCAAGTCTTGTGCAGTCTTGAGGAGTAACCTTGAGGGGCATCCTCACTCAAAGGAGGAATTTCCACACACACTCCACAAAAGAGTATTTTAGAAGACACTGCCATTAAAAAGAGTGGCTGAGCTTTTATTTTATAAAAATAAAAATAAAAATTTTTATAAATTTTTTGTCAGATGTCTCCAGACCAGCTGTGTAGGCTCAGCAGCTTGAGATAAGTTATTGGTAGTGTCACTTGTTTGCTCCTTTGTTGGATTCATTACCAAGTCAATTAGATCTCCACCTCACTATGAGGATGTTTAATTTTGGGATTGATGAGTCAGGCTGGTTTCAGCATTATTCAACAGCAAAAGCAGCATGATGCCCCCTTCTCCATCCACCACTGGTATCTCTGCAATTCAGCTTTGGTTGAGTTATTTTACCCCATTCCAGGCAGAGCATCCTGCTACACATATTTCATTAAAATTTCTTTCTTGGTGATAGTATTTAAGACAGACACCTAAAAAATGGCAAATATAGAAATGTTTTGTACTGATCATAGCAGAATATCAAAATACTGACATAAACAAAGGATATTTTGCACCCTGTAAACAAAATCACTCATTAAACAAGAAACATTCCTTTTTTCTTGTTCTAACTTTTTCAGGTCCTAAAAAACACATTCATTTATGATGGGGCACTCCAGTTGCTCTGCTACCTTACACTTGCTGTGACCATTTGTATATCTATGATATAGGTGCAATGTTTGTGTAGATCAGGTACATTTTAGTCTTCTCACCTGGCAATATAGTTGTCTCTCTTGGCACACACACTCTTCTGGATAACAAGATGGTCTTACGGTCAAAAGTATGAAAATGAGACTTTAAAGCAGGTTCCACATAGTTTAGCCAATTTCCTTATCATTGAATAAAAAAAGAGGCCTGACTAGCATTTGACCACATAAAACAACTCCCCTTTCTGTGATGTGATTTTTAAAACAAGATAAACGTATAGAGTCAGCTCTATTTTTGAAATAATGCTTGACATAAAGAAGTATTCTGACTGGCCAGGAAATGCATTTGTGCAAGTTAATCCTTTGTTATGGTAACAGAAGTACTGTCTATGATCCCTTTTGTCTGGAAGGCATAAAGACATTTGGATCCAGTTAAGGTACATTCACTGCTATAATGATGTAATCGCCTACCTTTACGTAGATTCAAAAATGAATTAGAAACAGTTGACAGGTATGAATATGCCAACCTAAATCATGTTTGCCAGCAGCCATATGCATGCCTCCAATGCTAAAATATGAGGATTTTATAAACAAAAACTGTAGATTCAAACAACTAATTGTACTTTGTTCAATTATCAGCTTTTCTTCTTTTTTTTCTGTGGTTTTTTTTTTCATTTGTCAGTTGGTTGGTTGGTTGGTTGGTTGTTTTTGAGGTTTTTTAGTGCAGCAAGGGGAGGCTTCTGGCAGAAGTTGTCATGCAGACATAGCAATATGCTTGAGCTGATATCTCCAAAGCACCAAGCTTTCTAGTATTATTCATAGTATCATGATAATATTGTTAAAAGTTAATTACTACTGTTACTTGCCTAATGGAATATACGTGTATTTATATATTTATCTATTTAGGAAGGTTAATCATAAATAAGTGACTGGTTTTGGCTTTCATGCAGTTTCCCACCTCTATGAATGCATCTTCCTAAGATAACTGCTTCTGAAAGGTTAGGCCAGTTTAGTTCCTATTTTTCTTGCACCAGTCACAATGCCTTCCTGGAGCAGGCTTTCCCAAGAGCTGGATCAAACTAACACATAAGATTCTGATGCTCGGATCCAGCCAAAACCCCACAAAGTCAATATCATTCATAAACCTTTATGGAATGGCTCTGTTAGCATAGGCAACTCATCTTCACTGCAGCAGACATAATAAAGCACTCTTTCTGAGCCTCTGCCCTGATTAAAATACATTTTAACAAATTTTAATCTGGAATAAGCTCTTATTATGAAATGAGTAAAGGTCACTTTTATTTTTTTCTACACTGGTAATGGGCATATATACTTACATTGTCAGCTGTTATTCCTGACAATGACAACAGATGAAAAAGAATAGACATTTGCAAAATATGGCAAAACTACAGCATACTATAAATGTTAATAGCTTTATTCATTTCAGATCTGGAATGTGACAAAATGACTCATACTGGAGAACAGACTTCCTGGATCACAATGCGAGGTAGGAAATGAAATTAGAGATGGTTAACAGAAAGCATTCCAGCTCAGCATCCCACACCCTCTCTTGAAACATTTGTCCAGAATGTGTCCCTCTCCTGAGGTTTGAAAGAACATCTATAATATTTTAATATTGTCTTTCCTTTTCTCAACTCCTCATTTTTACCTGGTGATGGAGGTCTGAATTACCCCTTCTGTTTCTCATGACAGTGGTTTTAGACTGAATGAAAACAAGAGCAACAGAAATCCACCCCAAATGTTGCTCTTGTGGAGTTTCCTCCCCCATTTTGATCCAATAAGATAATAGTTTGGGAAATGCTGCTCTGAACAGAAGCAGAATGAATGCTAAACAGACACAAGTAAATGTGTTTGGGCATGGAAATTGATCTCTCTCTGAACCAGCTAGTGTCATCATCTAATGGAATAAATTATACCCTTTATTTTTTATATGTCATCATATACTTCTATTTATACTAATAATATGGAATAAAATAGAACTATAAAATTATATAAATGTATAATGGGTAAAATTTAAAATTTTAATGTTATCAAAATACTTATTTACTGTTGTTACTATAGGAATCTTCTAACACTGGATTTTTTTTTCATTCCAGTTTAGCATTTAAGGACATTTTGAAACATAAAACTCCCTCATGGAATGAAAAATGTGTGTTTTCCTCTTCCTTACTGGTAACAGACTGTTTTTGGAATGTAAAAGATGTTTCACTGAAGTCTTTTTACATGAAAAAGTTTAGTTTTCATGTTCCTTTTCAGCTCATCACTGTCATTACTTAAATATCTTATAATATATTCATATTCAAAAACAGATAACAAACTTGGTTAAACTTTTTGCTTTCAAAGGGTTGGTCACTCATCACACATAAAGCATGGAAAATTCCTTTGAAATATTTTTAGGGGGAGGTTCAACCACAGTTAATTATAGGAGGATGTGTTGTTATAGGAGGGATTTACAACTAATCTTGAAAGACTGAATCATGACTTTATTCATAGGGAATGTTTCTCAATAAAAGCATGAAAAAAAAATCAAAGGCAAGCAACTGTATCTTTCTCAAAAGACACAGACAGACATAAAGGGTATAAAAGATGTGAGTTAGTACCATACCAGACAGATAGGAAAATAAACACAATATAAAGGTCAGTTTGGCTCTAGAAACCAACAGAGGAACTTTTCCTGAACAAGTACAGCAGACTGTCAAAGTAACATCTCTCCAGGGTGTCAAAAAGCAGAATTCACTGACTCAGACTTACCAATTATTACAAAGCAGAAACAATGACCATATTCTTAGCCCATAAAGTACAAAGCAAAGATGGATTGATTTACAGAAATGCCTTATTGCTTACCCCAGTGTTTATGAGAAAAAAAAATATAATACAATGAGTCAGAATAAAACAAATTAGGTATTTCCTTCTTGCATAAGATATATATATTTAAATATCTTGTGCCCTTCAAAAAATTATGGAGATATTCCTAGGTTATCCTGGGGTACTGGATTTTCCACAAAATGGCTACTACTGCCTCTTGCCTCAGTACAGGACTGTCATCTTACCATCAGCTGGGATGTCACACTGGTGACTTTACAGAGGACAACTTCCAGTACCTCTTGCTTGATCCTGGCTATGTTGAGTTAGAGCAGCCCATTACATCAGCACAATGCAGAAGTTATATGCACTGCAGCAGATTTTCATGCCCAGCTAGAACCAGTGAAGCTGCAGATTTTCCAGACCCTCTGATGAGCAGTGTGTCATAGGGGAATGTATGAGCTCCTGTAAAAGGCAGTGGGGATGATTTTAAATTGTGTGAATAAGTAGTCATTTCTACCTGTTCAAAAAAAAGAATGTATTCTGCAACAACTAATCTCTGATTTATTTGAATAGGATTCTTTTGAAGGATGTCAGCCTAATTACTTAGGCAGAAGAAACACACTTTGGATTTATCAAAATGAAGGTCCTTTAATATTAAAGTTTGCCAACAAAAGGAGTTGAAGGAAGGGATTTGGGCATAGAGATATACACAGTCTCATATATATATATATATATATATACACACATATATATATAAAGAATAGCACTGCAGGCTGTAGCAATTTTTCTGCTAAATAAAACTTTGTTAACTTGGGTAGAATATGACTCATGCAGTGTCAAGAACAGATAAGAAAGTAGAGCTTATAAAAATAAAGATAAAGGTAAAGCAAAAGAATATATAAATATTAACAGCTCAATGTACTTACATGTGGTTTGAATATTATTATTGATTGAGACAGGACTTAAGACCATTGTTGGTTTGGGGTTTTTAGCCAAATTTTGGATTAGCTCAGTGATATTTAGACTTACCACAGTGGTATGCTATATAATAGTGTGTCCATTAACAGATCTACCATAACAGTTGTAT
The DNA here is from genome assembly GCA_013400955.1 of Drymodes brunneopygia. Taxonomy (NCBI): domain Eukaryota; kingdom Metazoa; phylum Chordata; class Aves; order Passeriformes; family Petroicidae; genus Drymodes; species Drymodes brunneopygia. Next base: position 132,998 of record VZTZ01034629.1, read on the forward strand.
ATCACTGTCTGTCAAAAATACATATTAAGTGTGGGAACCACCTTACTTTAGTCTGAAATTTAAGTGCCTAGATTAGTCAATCATTCATGCTCCTTCTGTAGTCAAGAGGCAGAAGGTGATTCATCCCACACTAATACAGGGTTTGTTGATTCATCCCCCAAAGCTGCCTCTCCCTCCAAGGGCTATACCTTTCCTACCAAGAAACAAACAAAAAAATAACCACATGGCCTCTGTTTTCAATTATAACCAATAAATGTAGCTGAAATTTCAAACAGAGGTTGTTGCAAGAGATTTCTGCACACAGCCTGCAGACTGTAGAGTGTTTGTGTGAAGTGCCTGGCGAATAATATCAAACGGCAAAAGCGTTGGGGAGGCTTGTTGGCAGATCATTAACCAGTTGCAAACAGAAGGGTGTTTGTTGAGCCATATGCAAAACTGTAGTGCTATATCATTTTAAAAGATGACTGCCATTGATCGTTGCATAAAATAAAAGTGCAGCTTGTGCTTTCTCAGCCCTGCGACAGCGGCTTTAATTGGGGTTTGGAGGGGAGAGTGGCTGCGTGCCAGTGCTATATGCAATCATCCAGCTGTTCAGACACTTAAAGACCTTAAGATGTTATAGCAAAGGAGCTGGCAGACACTCAGTCTGCCTTCTAGAGACCAGGGAGCATCCTAGCAAGCTATTTAAGACTTTATTTAATATGGCAGTCATTAACAGTCAAAGATAAAAGGCAAAAGCACCATGTAATTGATTAGCTAGAAATGCACAAGTTTACATGTATCAAGGTGCTTCACTATGCATGCCATTGCCTTCATTTAACAGCACCTTTTGCTTTTTAATTTTATTAAACTACTAAAAAACCCTGAATCTATAAATATCTATTGGGTATTGACAGCACAGGATGCTGAGAGATGAATTTTGTATTAAGAGGCAATTATTGCATAACCAAGCAATGGAGACTCAAGCTTCCAGAATGAAAGTCTTACCCCTTCATCCGTAGAACTTGGTGCTCTGGCTCCTTAAGAATTGTTCTTTCATCAAAATGGTAACCTGAAGGATCAGTTTCTTGGAGAAAGAAACAATTTAAAGAATGTGTTATGAAGACACTATATACAGTTGTATCAAGAACAGGAAAAAAATCAAATAAATATCAAATCATAACTGTTTTAGTTCCCACCCCTGAAGCTCATACACAATGAATGGAAACATAGTCAGCTTTAAATAGGAAAAAAAACCTGCTTCAGAAATATGCTTATAGTGCAACAAGGTGGGGAGTTTTGTTATCTATTGATCACAGTTTGACCTCAGTTGCTCACTGGGACTAGCATTAATTCCTGTGGGCTCCATTGCTGCAAATAAAGGTTGAACTGTACCCTGCATTGTTCTGTGAGTACTGGCAGGTAACTATTGCTGTAGAAAGATCTGAACAGACCTGAATTTACCTATTTTTTTTAATGCACTGAAAGAGAAGTAACAGGTTTGAAACAGAATGACCATGGTTTCAGTAGCCAATCACACTTTAAAGAGCTATTTTAAACTTCTTAATATTTATATGTGTTAGATTTGCTGAGTAGCTTTTTGATATTTTGCTCGTACATGAGCCCTTACAAAGAGTCATGAAACTACTGTAATATAAGAAGACGTGGATCAATTAATAACAAAGCATATAAAAATATTTCATTTTTATCTTTCCTATCATTCTATCATCCACCACAACTAGAACTTCTTTCATACCCCTACTAATTTCAAATCTGGCTTACCAAGCACTACCAATCCATTGCAGGAGAAGTGATTACTTTCTTTCTAGCAGCACGCATGCTGAGCTCTGTGTTCTGATGAGCTGTATTTGCAATCTACAGAAAAATTATACCCACTAAATCAAAGATAAGAATGAAGATAGGGTAAAATACAGTATAATTGTGTTAACATGTCAGTTAGCTTAGCAGTTGTTTCATGACTTACTGCTAGAAAAGCACTGAAAAAATCTAATTTCTTCTCAGGTGGAAGCTTGCCCCAGGAAGTAATTTTGAGAGAAATTTTGACAATTTTACAGCACCACCTCCACTTTAGCTGAGTTCCTAATTGGTACTAATTGGATAATTAACACCTATGCCTCTTCAAGCAATAATACAAATAACTCAGAGGCAGCCCAAGTCTGCAAGCACATCATTATTCTGGGGTCCCTGCCTGCCTGTGCCAGCTTATTAGTAAGTAGGCTGCAAGGTCACACAATGTTAACATCATCCGTCTTGTTTGCAAATACTCAAACATCCTGCCAGTGCACAACAAACAGCAAATAAATCATAAAACAGCCCATATCAGCCCCAAGAGGTGTGTACGTAAGAAAACTTCCGAGAGTTTTGTTTTACACATCTTGTATGAAAGCGGAGATTTGTGTGAGAGCAAGGGTGTGTGATTTGATGAGGGTTTCAGAGCACCAAATTTCTTTTGTCTCCACTGTAAATTATTGTGATATTTTCTGGAAAAGAGTCATGTGGTCAGGGAAGGCCTGGATTATTTTTTAATTGGTCCCACATGGCCCAAGCCATTATAAATAACTAGAGGTTTAAATGGCCTTGAAAATACAGCTCCAGAATAGAACTGATCAGGGAATGAATGCCAGGCCTGTGGTGTGCTGGGGGAGGTCCCTGTCCCACTGCCAAGATTTATTTAAGAGTGCCCCAAGCCTCATATAGACTATGAGGTCACGTATGAGTGCAGATCCTGGAGTCCAGGATGGGAAACACTACTTTAATGGGGAAAAAAACCCCAATCCCTCTAGTTTCATAAAACCAGCAAAATTCTCTTTTGTTCTGTACAGTTCTGATCACACTTTACACAGTGGAATGATGTAAACCAGTATGATTTAGTAGAAACCTTAAGATAAAGGCTTAAATTCTGGTCCCCTTTTAATCAAGACAGCAAAGGAAAGATGTGGATTTGTTGTATCAACACATCATGTAGATTCTTCCCTTCCCTTTGGTAAACATGATTCAGCTTTTGATGTGCAGCTGCTGACTCAATATAGATGGAAAAAAAAATATGGATTCATGAATATGGAATCCCAGTTTCTTTAGGTGCTTTGACAAATAAGGAATCTTTATTTCAGCACTCAGCTCATTTGTTACCTAACCCAACTCATGCTAAGTGCCATTGTTTGTTTCTATTTTAAAGCAGCTAAACATGATGATCTGAGGAAGAATTTACTGGTGTGTAAAAACAGAGCAGTGCACAGAGTAATACTCTTCCCCAGATTTCTGCAGTGCAGGGCAAAGTAGAAGTTGTCTTGAAATCAGTTATGCTAATACAGTAAAATTTCAGAATTATGTGTATGAAAGTCACATTGTGCTTTCTTAGGGTCAAACATGGAAAAGACATGGGCAAACTCTTTGGAGTAGATAGGAACCGTAGAAGGTGTAACCTGTAATTTGGCAGCAAATTTGATGACAAATCACAGAATCATAGTAACATCACCGAAATTTTTTTCTATTTTTTTAATGTAAGATTATTGTCTTAATTCATGAGGGAAGGACAGAATTCTGTCTGTATTTTGGAGGAAGATTGAACAAATTCCATTGAAGAAAGTGCATCAAAATTAAATCTGGATTGAGAAACTGGAATTTGATTACAGGTAGTTTCTCCTCTAGAGCAGGAGCTTGCCAGCAAACTCTGTAGGAGTTTTTTCCTTTCTGCTTGGTGTCAGCTGGGAGCCTGCTTCCCCCTCTAAAGAAACAGCAAGCAGTGGAACTTAGTTCATGGATATCTCTGCTCTGATGAGTCCTAAGCACAGGCTGGCTCTCACTGGCTGATTCACCTCGACTCTTTGTCTCTTTGCAGACATTGGTAACTTGCCCCTCCAAAGTTACCAATCTGACACCAGACAGAGCTCAGCAGCAGCAGGGAGGAATTAAGAAAGTCTTCACAAGGTATATAAACTCATGTGTAAGTCTAGAAATTCAGACGGTATTTGTTTTCTTTATTTTCTTCAACAAATTTTTGTTACTATACTCTTTTGTTCATGAAGACAAAGAGGATATTTTGTCCAGATCCTGGTTCTACTGTAAAAACATCATATTATTTATTTTTCAATATTTATTCTCTAGCACTGAACTAGTTGCACAGTACACCCTACAGCATCACTGTAGAGAAACTTTTAGTTTTATGGGAGTAGAGAAAAAAATTCCCATATACCAAAATGTAGACCTAAGTTTTTCAAATAAAGCAGTGCTGAGATGGGCCCTCATGTTTTTATCTGCAGCAGTCTTGAGCAGTCCCTCAAATCAAACATCTTTTTTTGAGCAGAAACTGCCAATCAGGAGCAATTGTCCTTAATTTTACAACAGTGACAAATGATTTTTTGAAGCTATGACTCATTTTACCCTAACCCAGACAAGATTATTCCAAGCTGTGCAACTGGTAGGATAAACCCAGCTGTGCCAAATCATACCCATCTGTTTGAAAACGTGTGAAAAAACCTGCTCTGGACACAACATACCAGAAGCATGAAGCCAAATAACAAACAAATAAATAAATAAATCTGAGCTGCCTTGGAGAAGTTTTCTCACACTGAAAGGAAAATATTGTGGACCACACCCATAACTGATGTCACTTCTATGAAAGAGGATAGAAGAGCATTGGTATATATTTTTTTTTCTTTCTTTATATATTGGATACAACTGGCTTGGTTAACAGTTTTATTAACATGTTATATAGAACATAAAATATAGTAAAGCATCATCCATGACTCCAAAGAAAAAATCTTACAGATCCATGTTTGAAGTGCAACACAGGAAGAATTTATACACCGAGGTCCAGGACAGCAATCTGCAAGAAATGCTTGGGTAGCAGAGGGTCAAGAGCTCTTCAATTTCCAGCTGTAAAATTTATTAAGTGCCTGAAGTTCTGCTCTGAGCACTACCAGAGACGTTAGCTGTGCAAAATGTCCTAGAAACTCTCCCTTGCCTAAGCCTGTAGGGACTGAAAAACTTGGCATCCCTGAAAATTGCTTGCATCTTGCTGTCCATGCCACAGTCTGAGCAGGATGTTCACAATGACCCAGACACTGTTCAGAAAGGCACTATGTACCTGTGGTGATTTAGCAACACTCACAGGGACTCCTTTGCAGCTGACAAAAGAACCACAATTCATATTTCTACTTCCCTACTTTTGAAATAAATAATAATCCTTAGTTTCAACTCACAAATTCTCATCTTGCATTCATGTACCTTCTTGAAGTGCTCCTGTGCAGCCTTTGTTAAATGATAGTGGAACTAAAATGCTTATTTCTTCCCTGTAAACACTTAATAATAAATGCCTCTTTCCAATTTACATCCTTCCATTTAATTTTGTTATTAATACTATGCACTTGTTAACCTTCCAAATGAATGAGGACTTGATATAACGAGAATAGTACGAAGATGATCCAGTGCTGCAGGCTGTTAATATTCACTTCCAAATTAATAGGACAATTATCAATTAGATTAGCTGGCCTGCTGGTGTGAGTGGTGCTTGCCTAGGTCCTCCCCTTGAGCATTAGTTTTCTGAATGGTGGTATAAAAACCTCATACCTTTCCTCTTAAAAATCTGATTAATAAGAGCACCCACTATAACAACCTTTGAGATAATGAATAGACTCTCCTAGCTCCCTGTCCTTATGTGATCAATCAGGTGTGAATGGCAAAAAAAGTTACTTGGAGATAAAAATAAATGAACATATTGTAGCAGGTAATTAAAGAGGATGCTTTGATATTCTGCTAATCCTGTTTAGCCTTTCCTGGCTTGCCAGCTCCAGAATTGCTGCAGCCTGTTTAGACCAGACAAGGGAGCATTAATTTAAATGAGGGGTGTGTTCATTAGTTAGTATGCAAACCTGAACAGTGCTGGGGCACAAGGCATGGACACCAGGAATTTATTACAAAAGATTGCCTGAAAATGCCCTCATCTCTGTGTTCATTTACAATATGAGCTGAGAAGTGTGCAGGCCTACCTCCAGCACTGTGTGCAGTTTTGGGTAGCACAAGATGAGAAAGACATTTGGCTCTTAGAAAGCATCCAAAGGAGGGCAGAGAGGATGGAGAAGGGTCTGGAGGGGAAGTTGTGTGAGGAGGGGCTGAGGGCACTGGGTCTGTTCAGCCTGGAGGAGACTGAGGGGAGACCTCACTGCAGTTACAACTTCTGGTGAGGGGAAGAGGAGGGGCAGGCACTGATCTCTGCTCTGGGGTGACAGTGACAGGAGCTCAGGGAATGGCCTGAAGTTGTGCCAGAGGAGTTTTAGGTTGGGTATCAGGAAAAGGTTCTTCCCCCAGAGGGTGGCTGGGCACTGGAACAGGTCCCCAGGGCACTGCTCACAGCATCAGCCTGACAGAGCTCAAGAAGCATTTGAACAATGCCCTCTGGCAGATTATGTGATTCTTGGGCTGTCCTGTGCAGGGTCAGGAGTTGGACTTGGATGATCCTTGTGGGTCCCTTTCAACTCAGGATATTCTGTGAATCTGTGATTTAAATCTCATTTTTGCATAGACTGATTTTGGATTGTAACTATTTCTGAAACAATGGGATTGCTCCTATCTTGGACTTTTTCCTGTAATCTTTTTAATCTGGGACAACCCCAAGTAAATCCTGATTTTTGTTTTAATTACTGTAAAAAGATCCTTTAAAGTAGGCTCAGATATCAGGCAGTACAGGCTAATGATCAAGACATCAAAATAGAGTCAGGAAACCATTCCCATCTCAACTGAGAGGGTGTGCATCAATTCAGGCTCAAGACATGCTAAACAGTTACAGGACATTCATATCAAATTTGCCTGTGCTAAATCACTGAAGAGGAGACAAGATATTTATGCACATGATCCTGATGTCAGTCCTTTATTAAAGCCAGCCCTTCACCTCTCAGTTTTGCTTTCCTTCTCTATAATAGGGATTGTACTAATTTCCTGAGAAATATCTTGAGTGTTCCTGGTGACAGAAGCTGGGTGAAGCAAGATCAGTTCTTTCACTTTTGATATCTGAAGAAAACATGATAGAAACTTTACGGGAAACCATTTGAGGGATCCATCTCACAGGATAAAAGCAGGAAAACCTAACATCATAGTAATGAGTTGGCAGAGTTCTAAAGGGTCTTGAACACTTTAAAAATAGCATTCAACTAAAAGTGGTTTCTCACCTTTCTCCCTAAATGGCCTGAGTAGCAAAAGAAAAATCAAAACCCTAGTACATTAAAATTTGGAAAAGGTTCCCATGGAGATTTGGGGACTAGTGACCAGACAAATTAGCAGAATATATAATATAGAAGACAATCAGAAAGTACATAGATAAATACGGTGTCCCTGAGAAAAATCAATGTGAATTTTATAGAAAGACGTTTGGTCTTACTCATCCTTTAAAGAATCAATAATCATTTGCTATTGTATACTTGTGATTCAGAAAGCTTTCAACAGCCCATCAAAGATATCAAATTATTGTTTCTTTCCAAGATTCTCTCATGAGGAAATAAATACTCAAAAATTGGAAAGAAAGGGTAGGAATAAATAGTCAGTTTTGTCAATACAAGAAAACCACTCTAGGAGTCTCATAGTTTCCCACTGGGCCCTGTATTGCTACATGTATACAAAAACTGTCTGGAAACAGACTGAAAAGTGAAAGAGCAAAGCCTGTTGATGGTACAGAGGGCATTCAGAGCTGACAAAGTTGATAATAGAACTGCCAATAAATTCTCAATACTGAGCTACCAGGTGTGTTAAAACTTAGTAGGATAAATGACTAAATGCGGAAAAAGTAAAAAATTATGATAGCCACGTAAAACATAATTTTACCTTTGGAGTGAGGTGTTCTAACTACTGATTATATCTGAGGAAAGAGATTTCAGAGGTCTGGTAACAGGGCTTATGAAAATGTTAGTTCAGGAGTCAACAACAGTCAACAGAAAAAAAAAAATGGGATGTTTACGAGTTATTGCAGAAATATAAAGAACAAAACTGAAAAATGCAATTGCACTTCATGCACATGAATCCTGGGTATTGCAGGGAAATCTGTCTCCCTGCCACTGCAAAGACATAACAGAAAAAGTAACAAGAAGAGCAATAATGATGAAAAAATTTACAGAGTAACTCCCAGAGGAGGGATTAGACAGACAAGAACTCCTCAGCTCAGAGGGGAGACACTGTAGGGAGCTTTTGACAGAACTATAAAATCATGAGTGAAACTGAGAAGGTAGAGACGGAACTGACGGCTGTTCCTCATAACTCAGGGACTATGGGAACTCTGATGTGAAGTTGCAGAACAAACAAACTGACAAGGAAATACAGAGGAGTTCATTGCCACAGGAAGCTGTGAAGACCCCTCCTGACAGCTTCAAAGTGAGATTAGACTGCTGGAAGATAAAGACCTCTTAAAAATACTAAAATCAGAATCTAAACTCTACTTTTGCATGTTCACAAGCCAGGGATTGTTTGACTGGTGCAAGGAGGAAGATTGCTGTGTCTGCTCTGTTTCTTAAGACTCAAATCTAGAAACTGATTATTTGTCATCACTGGAAACATGCTGCTGGAGGATGCTGCAAAGTTGAATTAAGTTTTGAGCCACTAAGACCATTCCTGCATCCTTAGCATGAATATTTATTTTTCATTTGTGAGAAACTCTCTGTCCTTTTTTTTTTCAGGTTAGCAATACCACACTGTTGCTGTCTGATGTGGGTGAGTTTTGAGCCTTAAAAGAAGTGCAACACTGTTCCTGTTTGTCCCAGTAATTATGCTCTTCATTATTTCTACAGAATAAATCTCACCAGAAAAGACCTTAATTGCTTCCTTATAAGTTTGTTTCTAAAATCCACTAAAGTACTAAACATGCCATAGTTTATTACAGTGTAAATGCCATTCTTCTAAACTGGAATTTAAGTCCTTCAAGTTGTATTTGAATTAACTCAGTACAAAAAATGTGTACTCCCTCTTCTCTTTCCTCCTTTCTGTTTCCAATGGATAATTCTAAACCATCTGAACTTTAAATTCCTTACGTGAATAGACACAATGGATAAAGAATTACATGAATTTAAAGTAAGTGATATAAAACAAATGTTTATTCATTAGTAATGAGCTTTATGCATCTGTAATAAGCATTACACTCCAATTTTAAGGTATGTTGACTAGGTGACTAAGAACTTCTCCAAGTTATTTAGCATACTAGATAAGATTAAGTTTATTGTCTGAGTTGTGCAAAGCAGTTTGGTATTACATAACTGCATTTTCCTCTCTAGCATTTTTTCTTTTAATTAGAAAAATAAAGTGCTAAAACATCCATTCAGGAAAACAGTAAAGCATGTATTTAACTATAATATAATTTATTCATTCAGATGAGTGTTTGTTGTAACCATGGCCTTACATGCTTTGCTGAAGCAGAGCCTTAATAAATAAGGCAGAAATCCTAATGAGGTCAACCAAAAATAGAAAAGGACCTAAAAAAGCTGCATTTTGGTGCAGCTCTGTCTTCCTTTCCATCCCTATTGATTGCATCTGGCCAGCTGACTCCACCTACTCAACAATCACTGCAGGACTGGAGCAAAAATCAGACTGTAAGAATTGAGTTGTATCATAAAAATTATGTGCCTGCATTTTCTATCCACATTCCAATGCCCCTGTTACAGCTGTAAATGTTACATGGCTGTAACAGAAACAAAATCAGTCAGAGAAGAACCTGAACTTTTCTGCCTGGTGAGTTTTCCAGTTAATTCACTGTGAGAGCTGGGAGGGGGCAATGTGCTATGGGGCTGCACCAGATCTAAAGGATCTGGTTACAAAATGCAGGCACTGTTCCAGGCCTGTGAAAAGTATGGAGAGTTTTAAGGCATATCTACATATGGAGAAATATTGACTTTCTTCTTATAGAATGTCTGCCTTCTGGATGAATTTATGTTTAAAATGGCAAACTTGTTATTGAAGTACTGTCATTTTTTACAAATGTTGTTTGCATTGCTCTTATTTTGATAATGAAAAAAGATACCTTGCAGCAACAATTCTCGTTCTGCCACAGAGGACAGGAAACAATAAGTCTTTTCTTAATTATTTCAACTATTGAGTAAAATGCTTTAGAATCAAGAAAAATGTGAGATTGATATGTTAAAAGCATTGCCAATGCACTTCATTTCTCAAAAATTAATATTATTGTCTTTTTGCTCTTTCATCATAATTCAATTAAAATTATTTCATGTTACAAAGCTGAAATACAACATTTATGCACATTAGGACAATTTTTCTGGACTTCAGTGGCAAAGCCTGAACCTCAGTCAGACACAAACTCTCTGAGCAAATCACACCAGATCAGCCTCTCCCTCATGCCCAGGCCAAGGTGGGCACTGAAAGATGTCTTGAAAGCTGAGGGGTCCATCCTACTCCAGCTTTGCATCACAGCCTGTGCAAAGTCATCAACTCCTCCATCCTATCAGGAGCTGCATTCTACTCCTGAATAAATGAATAAAGACTGTCCAGAGGAACACAGTTCTGATTAAAATACCACATCAATTATGCCAGTTTTTGTTTCCAGTATTCTAGATGGCTTTCATCCTTCCTTTCATAGGGGAAAAGAGAAGGGCATAACAACAGTAGAAAGATTTTAGAACCTGTTTAGTTTTCTTCTGTTTGGGTAGATCCTCTATTGCTACAACTTTTCATGGCTACACTGAAATAATTTGACCAATGAAATATCTGCTTTTCATTCTAATTCTTTTCATTTCATAGTCCTGGACACACATTTAATAATTTGGGAGAGCCACAGTCATCCTGACATAGCAAATCGAGTGGTCTGTGGGATGACATCTGTCACTGCCATTTGTTTGATTGTAAATAAACTTGGGGTAAAGAGGATATGGGTCAGCAAATGAGCAAAGGGGGATCCTGTGAAAGCATGGAGCATAAAGAGACAGAGATTTGTATTCTTTTATTTCTATTCCTTGGAAAGAGACATTAACTACAAAGCTGTATTACTTTTGCACCCACATGTAGCGTTTTCTTTACATTTTTTTTTAAAAGTAAGTAATCCCTAGGGCTTTTTGAAAAAACCCTAAAAACCCTAAAAAGAAGCAAGGAAAAAAGGCAAGAGAACAATTTTATAACAAAAAAGACTGTTTTTGTGAATAAAAATGCTTTGTCAGAAGAGATTTTAGTATCTTATGAGTTTCAGAAAATTTTCTTTTTTACTTTTATATTTGGAACTCTTCATCCCAATAGTGTCAAAATATCTCATTTCAGTATTGCTAAAAGGTTTATTTTGGTATACTTTATTGCAATGTTTTGTCACTATGAAATATATTGGAATGGTACCTAAGAAAAACACTTTGGTAATGCCACTACAGTGCTTTCAAACAAACACATTTTAAATCTTCCATTCCATGAAATAAGAGAATTGCATTTTTTAGCACACTTCAGGGTAACATTTTAGAATCCAATGAAATCTAATAAGTATTTTAAACCGTAATGCCAATAAATCAATAAAGTAATATATGAGCAGATTTTCTTTGTTTTTATGTTTCTTTGTCTCTATTTCTCTTTTGTCATTGCACTAGAATGTATCCTACAAAAATTTGGTTTTTTCATATACTTGTTTTAGGCACTTCCATTAATTTAAAGCAACCAATATACATAGATTAAGTGTATGTGTATGATGGGTATTAGTAGTAAGTATGAACTGGGGTTTTCAGCATGGAACCATTTGAGAGCACTGTTCTCAAAAAGCTAAGGCAAATCAAATTACACAATGATCTGATATCAGTGCTAATTTCAGGGACAACCAGAGCTGGGGTGGCAGTGAGCAGAGATGTAGTAGGGAGATAGTCACCTCATAAATATTACTGTGAGTTACTGTGAGCCCTGCTCAGTGTGAATTACACTCTTTTTCAGTCAGTCTTCCCATTAGCCCTCTACTCTTTTAATTAGTCCAGGAAATACGGTTAGATTCTGTATTTGCTAATGCCAGCTCCATCCATAAAAACATTTGCAGAGTCAGAACCTAGCTGCTATTTTCCTCACCAGAAATACACGAAACTGTTGTAATGTAACAGGTGAGAGCAAAAAGGGTATCAGATGAAGAAGAAAACATTGTAGAGATGATTGAATGGCACTTTCAAGTGGAAATGAGAACTCTTGCAGTTGTTCTAAAAGTTGCACTGACTGCTGGATTTTTGTTCTCCTGGGCCCAGATATACTTAAATGGTGTAAATTGACATTTGAAAGAGTGATATCTTGGTATTAATAACTTCATTTTCATCAACCATTCTTATAGTGAATATTGTTTTTGCAGCCATAATGATGAAAAACATAAGTTGTAGAGGACAGGCTGAACTACAGAACACATAAAAGACAAATATGTCCAACATATCCACATTACATCTTGGGAGGGGAGTAAAACTGCTAGATGCTGCCCAAGTGATGTTTGCCTGCCACCACTTCCTAGTTATACATGCAAGTGTCCATGCCTCTGTTTTTACTCATTTATTAACAAGTAAATATAAAAACATCTGTATATTAAGGAACGATTCTGCATTACAAAATAGTTGCCAGGGAGTGTTGTCTAGACTGTTGTTTCCTTGCTCTTCAGAAGACCCTGCAAGGAGCTAACCAGGGACAATGGTGGTTTAGTATCAATCTTTTTCATATAAAACAACAAGACATTCAGAGTCATTTTAATTTCCAGCTCCATGAACACTTCCTAAGTTCTAAAAAAAAAAAAAAAAAAAATAGCAAGAATGAAGAATACCAGCATATATATGTACTGTGAGATCATCTTACTCCTCCTGAATGCACACGTGGTTCTGTGTTTACTTCATTGTAGTGGGACAAATAATAGACAGAAATAAGCTGTTTGATTTTAAGATCTCTTTGGAAGGCAAACTGACGCCTGTTTGAGGGAAGATTAGTTACACATTCCCCAAGTTGCTCAGTGCTCTTGCTTTGAATGTCTGCTTGCACTTGCATGTGCATTATTGCATCTGGCAGCAGCTCAGCCTTGCAGGACCTTAGCTTGGGAGCCTCCTGATGGAACAGGGATCCTTGTGTGTGGTGCTGGCTCCACACTCACGTTGGACAAGCTGCTCCCAGGACAGGCCACAGCCACACTGCAACTGCAGCAGCATGGAGAGGGCAGGGAAAGGCCAGGTACAGGCCCATCCTGGTTGTGTGCTGCTGATTCCTGTCCTTCGGTCTATCCTGGGAGATGATCATGTTAGATTTCCTCTGCAGCTTTGTCTGTAGCCGTACACTACCACACATGTGCCATCTTAATAGAAAACTCTTTAACACATGACACCACTCACATGCTGTCACCCAGCCCTGTTGTGTGACACCCCCAGCCCTGCCTGCCTCTGCCCAGCCCCCCCACCTGCTGACGACTGGGGACCCCATGTCACCCCCCTGGGGCCACCAGCCCCTGCTCCAGCAGCCCAGCAGAAGGATCAGCCTCCAGCTCCCCACAGCCATGTCCTTCCCAGCCAGGGGCTCACACCCCAGCCTCAGACATCCACAGAGCCAGGCAGGTGCCTAGTGCCCAGGACTGGGGCTTCCCTGGTAGCCCCAGCTGCTCTGGGCTGGGACACTGTGCTGGACCTGGGCTGCCCAGCCCTGCCCTGCCACTCCCATGGGTCTCCACATTGAGGCCCCAGGAGAGCTGCCCTGCTCTTGCTGCACCCTGAGATGTGTCAGAATAGTCAACCAAGCACATGAAATTAGTCCTGAAGTGTTAAAGAGCCATGGCCATGCTGGGTGATTCATACACAAAGTGATTTCTGACTGTGCACACTAAGTTTGCTGGCAGATACCTCAGTGCTCTGCAAAGATACATCTCTAACTTTAATATTTCAGATATAAGAATTTGGATTCAATGTGTTGGGCACATGTCTTCTTTACAAATATTTGAAAGAGTAAAACACTGTCTACACTGTTCAGAGCAGAAAAAATATATTGTTGAACTAATATATAAGTTGTTCAGACTTGGTAATATATTTTAATCGTGAACAGATCTGACTAAAATTTTCCTTTTAACTCTGCAGGTAATTGAACAATTTCACAAGAGAAGAATGACCTCTTACTGTGTTTTACCTTTGTTTCTGTTGAGAGGAAAGATTCAAATTCATCTTTCTAACTTCTCCAATCCTTTTTAGTCATTAACCCTTCAGTCTAAGTGCAATTATTTAAAACATTTTGGTGGAAATTCCTCTACAATAACAATGATTATCAGAGCTGTTGCCTCACAGCTGACAGGTCAATCTTTAGATACACTTGATGATGACAATAACTAAAAAGCCCTTGACAAAGTGTCGTTCAAAAAGAGGGGCTTGTTGCAAATATCTTGGATGTGAATTTAACACTTGCAGGTAATCCCCGGCACTCAGTCCAGGAAGACGAAATCTGACTTGTCCACAGAAAAGAACTTGATGGCAAAAAAATCCCGTGGAACCTTGCTCTAAGACTAGTTTTAAACGAGGCAGGTACTGAGCCTCCAGAGGTGCACGGTGGTCCTTGGATTTGCTGGGAGAGCCCATGTGAGAGTCCATCAGTTCCCACTGTGGTAACATGCAAACACCACTGGAATTGTGGCTGCACACTGAGGCCACAGACAGGTGAACAACACTGTACTGGCAATGAATGTCAGCTGCTCCTGGGCTGTGCTAGATTTGTACAGGGATCTGAAAAGACTTTAAAAAGCCTTGCTCATTAACCTCATGTTAAAAAGGCCACTATAAATTCATGCAAACCTGAGCTGGCAATTACAGTTTCAACAATTAGAATAGTGCAGGTCCTCTATTCCTTCTGCTTTTCAGAGGTTTAACCATTTCAGAAAATACCATATTTGTGTTTTGCCCCATTCTCAAGCTGCAGTGCATCCAAGTTATCAAAAACCCTTTATGCCACTCCAAGTTTTTGTTTCTTTAACAACAGTTTCCTAAGTCCCAAAAGATCGAATTCCTTAACACTTGCCCTCTAGAATGACATTTTCTTTCTTAGCAGTAGCGTTTATAAAAGTAAACTAAGTGCTATTTTATCAGCAAGTAGAAGCAGAAGTACTTGATCACTGGCTTTTTTTTTCCACCCTTTTGCCAATTTATTTTGTCACTTGTTCTCTACTCAACACATTGCTGGGTCATTATGATGAATGCCTTTGAATGTCCTACTTCAGGTGTATGATACTCAGAGCAAGATTTTGTAATTTTATTTGTGTTCAAATATTTGTTGTCTAACTTTATTATTAAGTCAATTACAGGACTATTATCTACCTATTTTTTCTACCTCTACTCACGTTCCTAAAATTAAACAAGTGAACTTACACCTATGAAAGGCTAGGAAAATGGAGAGTGAAACTGCTCCTGTATTTTTTTGACTGAAGAAAAAGCATTCTTCTAGGCATAAAGAACAAACCACAACCTATGCATACAATCATGCATATGCCACACACATAGTGACCTATTCTTTAACTCTTCCTCTGTAAATGGCAGCCCCAGCAAATGTGCCCAAACAACCACGGAGGACACATTTCAAGTTGGATCAAATACAGCCCACACTAAAACATACGACTTTTGTCAGAAGCTTTTAGGGGAATCAGGAATATTTATTACAGCAAGTGAAAACCTGCTATACAACACAAAAATAAAAAAAAAAGAGGAAAAAATAAAAAATAAAAGTACCGTTTGCTGTTTTAAACAACTACTACAATGATGTTGAGAAGAATAGAATATGGGAGAAGAAAACTTTCCTCGAATTTGGAGACATTTTATTTTGGGTAATGATGAGGTCTCTCTGGAAGTAAACCACCTCATTCATGGATTGAATGTTCCTTTGATGTGACAGGAAGTTTTACCCAAATGTAGATATATTTATACGAGATTATTTGTAGTGGACTATGATACTAATAGAAATTGCATAAAGCTTTGGTGAAGAATACTTAAAAAAAATTTAATAGACTGTTTTATTGAAGTTGTAGGCACAGCAGTGTTGGGTCCAGATTATTGTGACAATCTAGTTCTGTTCACAATTTTCCAACACTGACAAAATTTCAAATACTCTTCCAAGAGACAAAATTTCAAATACTTTGGCTTTGGGAAAAGGTCTCTAGTGGTCCCTTATTTTCATAAATTAGAAATGAGAACTAGATGTCGAAATATCTTTGAGGATAGGGACTAAAACATTTAAGCATTTACTGCACATGAGAGTCTAAGCCAAAAGATGCCTAATGATAGCTATGAAAATGTAATTAGGCATTACTTCACGGAGTGCTTAAGTCTATGCATGAGGCACTGCTGATTGCCTTTGTAAATATGGTTATGAGTGCTGTAACTGAGAGGTTATTTTGTAACTTTTTAATAGAAGGGCTTTAATACAGGATACATCATTGTGCAATAAATAATTCCTTATGGCATTTATTTTTATTTAGTTTCAGTTACTTAAAGGCCTTTTTATTAAAGATTCAACATACATTTTTCTCCAGAATTAAGTACACCAAAAATCAAATCTAAAGTAAACATTTCACAGCACTGCTTCATATGTAAAGCTTTCTAATAAATCTTCAATTATACAAACATTGTAGCAGCAAAAAAAGGCAGGAAAAAAGGCATAAGATGATCCATCACGAACACTTTTTCATGAGGAAGCCCATGACAAGACTTTGCACTGTTCACCAGTATTTGTGCTCCCAGGAGGTAAGCAGGTCACCAATTTAGTAAGTACTTATCAGCAAATAAGCTTTCAGGTTTTTCACTGTATTTAGAGTGCTGACTTTCAGTTTTGCTTGAATAGATTATAAAACTAATTCTAAGATGAAACCCAAGCTTTTTAATCAACTGTGACAAAAGCCTATATGCAGTTTTGAATAGCACTTCTGAAAGATGGAAATAAATCACCTCTTTATTTTCAATACCAGTAGAGGCTCATTTTCCATTTACACCATGTGATTCTTGTTAGCTGAGGGAGTTGCCATAAATTAGTCAGGGCAGATGAAGTCTGTAGAACAGCCATACTTCCTTTTTGCTTCAAAGCCATCATTTTAAAGCTTAAATTATCACAAGGAAAGCTTTTATGTACTTTTCTGACTGTTTACTCCTTTTGATTTATAGAATAATTAAAAGATAATATGAGAATCAAAATCCTACATAGGCAAAAAACTGGTTTTAGTATAGGATAGGTCATTTACTGTGGTTAGGATAAATAATAACTTATTTTTTCAGGGAGGGGCAGTGTTTTGGTAGACTTTTACAAACAGCTCCCTTACCTAGGTTTAATCAAGCTGTAGAAATAGCTCTGCTGTGTCACAAATGGCCTGGCAGAGTCAGAATGTAGCATGAACCCTAGAAAAAGTATGCATGGTTTTGCAGATTTTAAAAAAGATTTTAATCCAGAATGTTAATTTTCTCCTAAAGTTTTAGACCTTTCTTGCCAAGGAACACAATTACCAACCTGAAAGTTGGGATATCTTCCCGTATAATCTTTTGGTCCTATTTTAATATTTATTAGGTTGTTTATATGAATGAAAATTGTGGATAAAGTCTAACTTTTACCAAGTAAATGCTTGTTTCAGTTTGTAGTTGACAATAAGCAGCTGCCTCAACTTGACTAGCAACAAGTCTGCCTTTAAACATGCATCTAAATAAAGATCAGTATATTTAAGTGGAATCAAAGCATACATATGCCTTTAAGGATAGATAATCTATCATCCAGAACTTCCAGCCTCAGACTATGATCATGTTTGAGAGTCTATTATTAAGTCAATAATTTGCTGAAATGGTCTTTTAATAATTGTGACTTATCCCATTAAAATACATTGTTCATCCTAAAATGTAATTTCTAACTGAAGACCTCCCTAGTATTTTAATTAACCAGCCTCAGCTTTTGACAAAAACCTAACCAAATAATTCCAATAGCATACATTAAAAGCACAGTGTAAGATTTTCCGTGGGTGACTATAAACTGGGTGAAGCTTGTTTTCTGGGACAAGAACTGACTAGCAAGAGTTACCAGTTCTTGTTTGGCATCATTGATACTGACCATACTCTCTTCATCCTTAAGCAACAATTTACATTTTACATGAACATATACACGAGTACATGCACACACATATATACAGTATCCCAGAGAATGACTTCTTTAAAAGTTACATGTCAAATATTCACTATCAAAACCTGCCAATTACTCTTGTTGCTCGTGTTTTTTTTCTTCTTTTATGCACACAGTATGTTACTAAATTTTGGGAATGTTAGTTTCCATTGAGGTTTTAAGAAATGACATATTTCAAAATTCACAGAGTGTGTTGAATATGGGTTTTGCAGTGCTACAGGCACCAGTGTGATCTTTGAGTTCTCTGCATCTGAGCTTAACACACATATGTACTGCTGCTAAAATGAGGGAGAATTTTAGATGCAGAGATTCTGTGGTTCTATGTGATTAGACAGTGCCACAAACCAATCTTTTCACTTTTTGGTTGTTGTATGATGAAGACATTTATCAGGACATTTAGGGGCCTTGATAGAAAACCCTCTTCATGAATAGAATAACTGTTCTGAGAGAGAGGTATAGAAAACCCTCCTTTCCCCCGGATTAATATGACAGAATAACTTCATCGAGAGAATGCAATATATGTTGCTGTAGAATCGTACCTTGATTTGGACTTCAGGAGTTTAAATACTTAAGAAAGTTCTGTGATTAGATTAGCTTCCTGGAGACCAGATCTGTCTCCAAGAAGATTCCTGACCCTGATGCCTTTCTTATGGGGAAACAAGACCCATAAGCAGAATGATAATAAGTGTCATACAGGGAAAGCAGGGAATTCTTGCTGGAGATTCTCCGAACTCAACCAAAACCTACACATACATATGTTACACCTACATATATATCTACACACGTAAGTATGTTTGTATGCTGCAAACATACATATGTGTGTGTGTAGATATGTATGTAGGTGTAACAGGCAGTGTTTACAGAACTGGGATAGAGAATTTTTACTTGGCCCCAAAATGTGAGGTACTGAACACTAAGGGACTATGCCTGCTCATAAAGTCAATCAGGTCTGTTAAAGACTTCTAGCATTGAAGTTCTGCATACAGTCTTGCTGGGTCTCTAAAACAAAGTAGAACAGATTCAGCACTTAAAATGTGTTCTCAAATGCTGAATATAAGCATATATTCGTATAATACAGTGTTCTTCCTGTTGTCAAATCACAGTAATGAGATTTTTGGCTACTGATACACACAGTCTGGAGTGACAAGTGTCAGTCATGAAATTTTTGTCTCTATCCTGAATGCCTTCCTTCTACATTGCTGTAATGGAACAACAGAGATCACAACTTGGCCAAAATGAGGTTAAATTATCTTCCCCCCATTTTGGCCTCAGGAACAGACAGAAGATGAGCTGGAATAAGAACAGGGAATCAGCTATACTGTCTCCCCACATGGGTTTTAAAGGCAGAGCAGACAACGTATGGGAGGCTCTGGATCAGCTGTTGAGAAATGTATGAATCCCATTTTAAATTCTGCAATGCTGTGCATGTTATGGGGGAGGGGAAGGCGTGCGGGAACTGCCACCCTCCCCAAAGCACCAGAATGCCAAAAACATATCAGTTTAAAAAGGACAGGCAGAGGCTGACAAACCAAGACATAGGGAGACAGACACAAATTACCCAATGTCTGGATTGCTGTGGGAGTGGGAGAATCCAGCTGATAGCTTGGGAAAAACTTGGCAGTGGGTGATAACAAGGTACTAAACAGAACAGCAATATTAGAGGAGAAACTACAGGCTCTTCTCACTAGCTGGTGTAACCCAGCCTGCAATTTGATCTCAGACAGGTTTTCTAGCAAGAGCCCCTGTGGTGGGAGCCAAAATTGCATCACTGGAAGTTTGTGAGAGTTGGCACACACCAAGGGCAACCAGAGGGAACTGAAAATGGGAATATAAACAAAGAAATATGATATCTCTCCCCTGAATAATCCAAGGACAATTTGATGCATTTTCTGAGCTGGAAATATATCATTCTTTTCCCACTCTTGAAGTAATAAACACTGATCGTCCCAAAAAAACCTTAAAAATACTTTTGGAATTATCAGATTATGAAAAGACTCCACATCTACTTAACTCTTAAGACTCTTTATGAGCAATGGGAGGGCAGAACTCAGCCATGAGACACCCCCTGTTTGTGGAGTGTGTGTCCCACTGCCTCACATGGGGACAAGCCCCTTTCCTCAGAATCTACCACCACATGCCTTGTTGCCTGTAAATAGTTTTCCTCTAATTGTTCATTGTCTCTGACCTGGTTTTCTTACCTAGTTTTGTTCTGTTTAACTCTGTTGTCTTCTAAAGAGTCCGTTTCTTCTGATATAGTCCGCAATACATGAAGAGCTGCAAGTTCTTTATCTATGCAAATACAAGTGAACTTTCTACAACTTATCCTTATTTTTCTGTTCCTCTTTATCTGTTTATGAATTATCTATGAATTGATGTTAAAGCTGACAAGCAGGTAGGCTACTTTTTTTTAGTGTATTAAATACACTACACCATTGTCCTATAAACCAGCAAAACCAGGTGATTATCTGCTTGTCTGTATTTTAAGGTGCAGTTTTTTAAGACCTCAGATTTCTTTTGTAAGGAGAGCGGGTGTTTAAATACATCCAAGAACATTTATTTCCTGTGCCTGGTTTCTTTCCCCATGAGGTGATGCAATCTGCTTGGGGGCCTGGAGAGATGAGGGAAACAACATAAAAGGCAAGTCCTGAAAGTTGGTGTGGACAGAAAATTGAGTGGAAAGGAATAATGGTGAGCTGGAGGCAGCCATCCAAATTGACACTTAATGGAAGGCTGCAAGGAAGCACTGCCGGTGGGAGGCGTTTTGTCCCTTGACTGTAGTGTTAAACACAAGAGGAAATGTTTTCTTGTGCCCCGTGTTCCTGTGATGCAGTGTGGTGCTGGGGGTAGAAACGATGCTGCATCCTTCCTGAAAGTGTCCCTCGATGGAGTTGCGCGGGCAGTGACACACAGACACTCTTGTGAGCAACCAAGTCTCACCTGTGCAGGTGAATGCACGCAGCCACACACACACATGAAGCCAGGATAGCTCCTCAGCGTCGCCAGAGACAAAGAGGCAGGAGGGGTCTTTTGTATGGAGCTCTGAGGGGTTTATTGTAAGCCCACACATGGAGAGGTCCAGGAACAATAGACCAAGAACAAGGAGGGTCTAGGGATTATATACTGAGGCGGGCAGAACATCAGTAACCAATCCTCCGAGGGTCAAGGGGCAGAGAAAAGGTGGGGTGACACAGTAACAACCAATGGGGAAAGCAAGGGGAGGGGTAAGACAGCCAAAAACCAATGGGACATTGAGGAAGGCAGAACTTTCTAGAACTTAGACTTATAAGGGATAGAGGGGGCAGTAGGCCAACGGGCCAACTAACTGGGGAGGATTTGCATAACAGGGGAGGTAACATGGGGAGAAACTATTTAGCAACAACTTAGGGGGTGGTTTCAAACCTCAGAATTATCCCACCAGTGGACCTCTACCGCCTTGGGACCGTTTTGCTCTTTAGCTGCTCCCGAGGCGGACTCGACCACTGCAACATCTCCCCCTTATTTGTTTAAAATGAAGGCCTCCCCCACTGACCTAACTAAAATAATTTTTAGGCAACCAAGGACATGTAAAGTAAGAAAAATCATTAAAATCACCCACACTACCGTTTTAAACAGGGAAATCCCCCAGCCTGACAGTCCCCACTGTCCTAGGGCTTATTTGAGCCAGTCACTTCCTTCAGTTTTGAGTTCTTGAATCTGGTCTTGCATCTTCTAAATTGTCACGTGGATGCTCTGGCTATGTGGTGACAAGTCGAAACAACGAAGTCCTTCTAACTTCTTGCAGCCGCGTCTATGTGCCAATAACAAAGTCGATGGTGGCTCTGTTTTGTAACATTGTATGCCTGGTGGTTTCCTCGTCTTAGAGTAGTTGACTCAGGGCACTTGATGCTAAATTGGCTTGCTTACCGAGCCAGCACACAAGGTGAGTAATCTCAGCTAATGCTTTTGCCACTCCCACCCATGGTACAAGAATCGAGGCGGCAATCCATTTTGATTTGGATGAATTGATAATTTTGCTATTGCAATTTGGGTCTAATTGCTGAAGTGATCTCTTTTAGTGAGCCGATTGAGTGGTATTCTTCCAGTCTAGAATTTGAGTTTTGTTAGGTGATAGCAGGGTAAACTTGCCAAGAGTGCACAGCCCTTCTCAAAGACGGGAAGGGATTCCAGTCCATACCCTGTCTCCGCATAAGAGAAACACTCCCAGGGGAGTCTGGGATTTCGAGTGGACTTCGATAGTGTTGGACTGGTATAATTGCACCAGTAGGTGGTGGTGTAAATTCTCTTAATAAGATTACCATCTTCAATGTAGCTGGATCTATGATGTACTGATTCCAGCCACTCAGGGGTGATCAGTTTGTACCCAAATCTCACACAGTATGTGGTCCTAGAGGACCCCAGTAGGTCCAATTCCTGGGATTCCTCTGATGCATGCAGGAATATCCTCATCCACTCATCGCAGCTGTCCATTGGGTTGGGCTCCTTACCAGTGAAGGGATATTCATGGGGTTGGAGAGCCCCACCAGGCACGTGGATAGTGGGTCTTTGATGCCATTCATTGAGAAGCACATATGACCTTGCTGGGGTGCTCTGGCCAGTGAGACCCAGACATTGGTTTTTGGTTGCAGGACGATCCATGCAATGACAGGTGGCATCATAGAGATGACCAGAAGGAAGCGGAGGTAATTCTCTATGCCCATGCTGGCGCGTGGGGTGTAGGTAGACTTCAGGCTTTTCTGTGGATAGTAAGTAAAATTGTCAAAAATCATGATATAAATCCTTAGAACTTATTGGTTCTCCCTTCTCTAGCTCTCTTCTCTCTTTCCCCTTTTTTTGAAAGAAAGGTAAGTATAGGGTATGGGAGGGGTAAAGGATCATAGGGCAGAATCTTGTGCTTTCGCTTGGAGCACCTTGGGTGTTGGGTGCTCATGGTCAGTGCTAACTGCAAACAGCAGATGCAGGGCCAGGAGGGGGAATCATCATTGGGTAGGGTAATACGTGAAGGAAGGTCCGAGGGGTGTTCAGGGGTTGAATGGGGTTTTAACTGTCTGGAGGAGATGCATACCAGATATTTGTGTGGCCTGTCCTTTTGCATCGGCATTACCTCCAGGTGGCACTAGTCTCGTCTTCGTTTGATTCCATGTTGTTGTCTTCTGTTCCATGTTCTGTATTATCAGGTGCTGTCACTGGTGGTCCAAGGTAAGGTCTGACATTCTTTCCCAGCACCCACTTTAATCCTGTAGGGTTGGAAACAGAAGCATATCCCCTCCCCCAGGTAATGAGCGGCAAAGCGCCCTGAATCTGGTGGCTTTTGGGGTCTTTGATCAACACTGGCACTTGTTCCTTTAATTTAGCTTGAGTCAAAATGGTAAAATCCTGGAGTATAGGAGGGAGTTGGCTCTGAAAAGGGATTGTTTAAAAAAGGTATTGTAAAAAGTGCCTTGCAGAGTCTCACAATGGGAGGACTGACCTCTGACGCCCCCCTGTTGTTGATCAAGGACCCTCTTGATGGCCTGATGGGCTCTGATTGTCCTGTGTGGGAATGGGGTATGACAGGGGTGTGCCAGATGCCCTGTGTACTAAAAAAATCTTGTAGTTCATTAGAAACATATGCAGGACCATTATCGGTTTTGATTTCAGCTGGCATGCCCAGGGTGGCAGAAGTGAGGAAAAACTGTTTTATTACATCTTTCGCCTTCTCCCCTGCATGGGTGGACGCAAACATGGCTCCAGGGAAAGTGTGTACAGAGACATGTTCGTATTTGAGTCTCCCAAACTGGGGGGACATGGCTCACATCTGTTTGCCAGAGTTGGCAGCTATCTAGGCCTCGAGGATTTACTAATGGTGGAATCTGGCAGCTCTGGATCTGGCAGTTCAGACATGTTGCCACAATCACCCTCACTTGGTCTCAATGTAGATTAAACATCCTGATGAGGGCAGGAATGTTTTGATGGAAAAATTGGTGGCTCAATTTAGCCTGTGCAAAAGTGTCTGGTAGGCTGGGATTTTGCACTGCCATGCAAAGAAGAGTGTCTGCCTTCTTGTGTCCCTCTGCAATTGATCCAGGAAGGTTGGTGTGTGACCGCATGTGCATCACATGAAAAGGTTGCTTTCGGTGGGAGAGTAAGTAAACTAGTTTCGAAAGCAACTCATGTAATTTGGGGTTTGCCACCTCCTTCAACAAAGCATGTTCTCCTCTAGCAGTTACTCAAGTCACATAAGGCAAATCAGTTACCAAATTAAAAGGTTCTTGGAACCTTTCAAAAGCTCTAACAAATGGCAGCTAATTCAGCAATTTGTGGGGACCCTTCCACCACTTGGACATCAGACTCCCACATCTGAGTCCGAGGATCCCGCCAAGTCATCACTGACTTGTGGGATGCTCCTGGGCCATCTGTGAACACAGTTAGAGCTTTGAGTGGAGTTTGACTTTGGAGCTTTTTTGGGACCAGATTGAAAGTCATATTGAACAACTTGTGGTTGGGTTTGTGCATTGAAACTTGGCCTGTGTAACTGTCTAGAGCGAACTGGAGGATCTCATTTGCCTGGAGCAAGTGCTCCAAGGCACCAATAGTCAATGGTACCTGGATGCACATGAAATCGCACCCTGTATGGGTATGAAGGCGAGCTCTGGCTTTCATGATTAATTGAGCCATCAGTTCCTGTGGCGTGACAGTCTTGGACAGCTGATGCAACAGAAAGATCCACTCTATCATGAGAAGAGGGTCTTTCTGTGCTGCGTCCCACTGGAAAATCAGTCCGTAGAATCTAGGTGAAGTACCTAGAATGATGAAGCTGTATCTCAAGTGCGGATTTGTCCGGTGGGCCAGTCAAGAAGACAGTGCATGCTGTACCTTACCAAGGGCTTCCTGAGTCTCTATGGTGATGGTATGGGGCAAGTCCAGGTCCTCACAGCCCCTGAGGAAGTTGAATAAGTGTGCGAGGTCCTCCATCGTGACACCCAGCAGGGGACATACCCAACTGATAGAGCCACAAAGTTGATGAAGATCCCTGAGGGTCTTCCGGTCATCCCAGATGGTCAGCTGCTGGGGTACGATGGTCCTTTCGCTAATGTAGAGTCCCAGGTAAGTCCATGGGCAGGTCCGCAGGATCTTCTCCAATTGTATCTCAAACCCTGCCTCCTCGATGGCGTGAACAGTCTTTTTTAAAGTCAAGTCCAGATAGATCTCTTCTGGTGCACAGACCAGTATGTCATCAATGTAGTGTAGGATAATCGCTTTGGAAAAAGATTTCCTGACTGGGCACAGGACGTGGGCAATGTACCACTGGCAGATGGTAGGGGAGGGGAGATCGTCATTCCGTGGTGAAGAACTCGCCAGTGCTACCTGCACATTGGGGCTTGGCAGTTCAGGGAGGGCACAGAGAATGCAAACTGGGGAGTGTCACGTGGGTGTGGGGTAACGTTAAAGAAACAGTCCTTGATGTCAATAATGGCAAGCTTCCATTGCTGTGGAAGCATTGAGGATGATGATAGGCTGGGCTGAGGAGGACCCATATCTTCAATGGCCTTGTTTATTTTACGTGGGTTGTGGAGGAGCCTCCACCTGTCCTTGCCTGGTTTCTTTAAGACAAAGACAGGGGAGTTCCAAGGGCTATTTGTGGGAACAATATGACCCTTGGAAAGCTGCTCTTGCACACGGGACTCAAGAGCACTAAGTTTTTTCTGTGATAGGGGCCACTGGTCCACCCACACTGGGTTGTTAGCTCTCCAGGTAAAAGATGGGGTGGTGTGCTCCACAGTGGCCCCGACTAGAAATCCCGTGGTGGTGGTGGGATTTCTAATTGAGTCCCCCATTGAGATAATAGGTCCCTGTCCCACAGCATGAACCCCAATGGAACTACAAATGGTCTGATGGAGGCAACATGACCATCCGGGCCCTCAATGATGATATTGCTGGTGCTCTGCATGGAAGCTGCAGACCCCCCTATCCCAGTGACCTTCCCAGCTGCCGGCTTCAGTCCCCATTGCTGGGGACATTCTGAGCTGGAGATGATAGTAATGTCTGACCCAGTGGCCACCATCCCTATTAGGGTAGCTGTTGATTTCCTGTTGTGCAGTTTGCAATCCACTCTTGGTTTGTCCTGTCCCAAGATCTCTGCCCATCAGATGGATTGTGTCCTGTGGCATCAGGAATGTCCTTCAGGGAAGACGATAGCTGGTGCTATCACCTGTTCTTTTGGCAGAAACCATGGAGCGTTGTTACAAGACATTTAATTTTTATTAAATTTTGATTTTTAATCTCAAAGGTGGGCTCAGGCCCACCTTCTGAATTTCAGGTAAAATAAAAAGTTCAGGTGGGCCCTGCATGGAATCCCCGATCACCAGAATTTCCATAGTGTTGTATAAAAATGTCTCTAGTTTTGTAGAAATCCAGTGTTGAGCCCCATTGTGGAATTGGTACAAAAGTGCACTCACCACTGTGATTATTGTCCCTGCTTCCCATTGTGGTGGGGTGTCTGAGGTGTTGTTGGCATGGTCACAGTGGCGGGGTGTCTGAGGTGTTGTTGGCATGGTCACAGTCCACGGAATGGGTCGCAGGGCAGGGAGAGACAGCTAGTGATTTGCTGTCATAGAGTGGGGCCATCCCATGCTCTGCTGTTTCCCTGCTGCTGCTGGTGGTGGTGTCTGCAGGTGGAACACTCTGAAACGGCAGGCTTTGAACTTTTTTTAGATTTTTTGGGCTCAGGGCAATCCTTTATAAAATGCTTGAAACTCCCACAATTGAAACAGCGGGCTTTTTCTTTCTTTTTCCTTTTGGTAGTTAATGCCCCCACCACCCTCCTCTGAACAGCCTTGTTCTCTTCGGAGTCAGTAGCTGTTAGTTCTGTGCAGGCCTCAATCATGAGGCCTAAGGTGGGGGCTGGGTGCCGAGGGAGGGTCCTCAACACTCTTTTGCAATTTTCGTTGGCATTTGCCCTTGCCAATGAACATACAAACGCCCTGTGGACCTCCACATCTTCCACCTGCCTCTCCACTGATTCTATTAACCGGTCTACAAACTTTATAAAGGATTCTCCTGCTGCCTGCTTGATATCTACAAAGTGTACAGAGGGACTGGAGCCTGTTGGGGTGAGCAATAAAGCCTGCTCTGCAAGTCTTTTTATGTCTCCAAGGACTGGCTCTGAGAGGTTCAGAGCTTGGTCCTGAGGCTTTTCCAGGTTACCCTCACCGCAGAGATGTTCCATGGTTAAATGTGTTCTGGTGGGATCTTTCTGGTAGCAGGGAAGGAGATCTTCCAATAACCTTTTCCATGTCCTCTCCCACAGCAGAAATTCTGCTGGGGAGAGGATGCACAACATGATGGATTTTATGTCATGCGGGACCAGTGTACTGGTGATGAAGGCAGCCCGTACTAAGCTTTTAAAATAGGGGGATTCCCGCCCAAAGTCTCTTCGTGCCTCGCATAGGTCCTTCAAGTGCACAAATGGAAATGGTTCCCATTGGGGGGTCCCTGCCCTGCTGTACTGGACTGGGGGTGCTGTGAATTTCCCACCTCCACCCATCTTCTGGTCATGGCCATTCCCAATTCCAGTCCCAAAAGCATGGGAACCAGAAGGGGTAGCGTGAGAACTGGAAGGAGGAAGTTGACAATGGGCACAGCCACCAGTGGAAGGGGCAGGGGTGAGGGTGGAGCCTGTAGCAGGGAGGAGATTCCTGGTGATGGGGGAGGGACCCGATGCGGTTACACCCATCGATGCAAGGCAGGGGCCCGATGCAAAACCACATGATGCCATGGGAGGTGGAGACAAGGAGGAGCTAGGCATTTCGGTGGGAAACTGGGAGCAGGAAGGGGACAAAATGGCAGGACTGGCCACGTGGTTGGCACCATTTTCAGACAAAACTGGAGGTGACACAACGTGGGGTGTGGGCATAGGGAGAAGAGGCAAGCCCAGGACGGGGTGATCAGTCCCATCCCGAGGAGGGGACAGAGGAGATCGAGAAGGGTCAGAGGGATGGTAGTGGCTCTGTGCCAAATGCTGGGTTACACCTTCTGATCTCCCCTGAAAAGGATCAGGTGGGTTGGAAGCACAGGGAGAAGGTAGAGACAAACCAGTAACTTTAGCAGGGGGACCCAAACTTCCCGACATCTTTAACTCATTCCCTGTATCTTCAACTGCTTCGCAAATTATAACCAACAAAGGAAAAAACTTCCCTACCGAATCATCCCCACTTTTTCTCAGAACAGTTAACTTTTCCTCCACTCGATCCCAGAACTTAACAGACTTAACAGAAATTGCAGAAACATTAGGGAAAAACTCAAAGACCCAGCGAACAAAACACTTCAACAAACCCTTAGAAAAATGAAATTTTGCCGCTTTAAGGACACCCACAACTTGGATATAAAACTCCCTCTGGGGACGTGTCAACCCAGCACCCATCTTTCCCCACAAAGACTCTCACCCAACCACCAAGAGAAAAGGATACGCAAAAGAAAAAGCAAAAAGTGACCCCAGGAAGCTTCACTCACAAAAGTTCAAGTCCTCCGACTCCGAAGCTCCAGACAACCTGAGCACAACGGCTCCAAAGCTCCTGGGGCAATGAAGGCTTTTGGCAGTGGTTCTCCAGCTACAACCGATCCTTCAGTCCCGCAGAGGGTTGCTGGTCACCCCTCAGGACAGACGAACTAAAACTTCAATCTTCCTTTGAGATCACAGCTGCACTGAACGTGACTCCTGAAAGCCTCCAACTGCCAGGGATGCTTTCAGGGAACCTCTGCAGAGGTGCTGTGTTGGAGGTAGAAAGGATGCTGTGTCCTTCCCAAAAGCGTCCCTGGATGGAGCCGCCCGGGCAGTGCCACACAGACACTCTCGTGAGCAACCAAATCTCACCTGTGTAGGTGGATGCACGCAGCCACACACACACACAAAGCCAGGATAGCTCCTCAGTGTCACTGGAAACAAAGAGGCGGGAGGGGTCTTTTGAATGGAGCTCTGCGGGGTTTATCACAAGTCCACACACGGAGCAATCCAGGAACAAAAGACCAAGAACAAAGGCGGGTCCAGGGATTATACACTGAGTTGTACAAGGGGCGGGCAGAACATCAGTAACCAATCCTCTGAGGGTCAAGAGGCGGAGAGAAGGTGGGGTGACACAGTAACAACCAATGGGGAAGGTGAGGGGAGGAGTTAGAGAGGCAAGAACCAGTGAGACATCGAGGAAGGGAGAACTTGCTAGAACTTAGACTTACTCGGGGCAGAAGGCCAATGGGCCAACCAACTGGGGAGGATTTGCATAACAGGGGAAGGTAACATGGGGAGAAACCACTTAGCAACGACTAAGAGGGTAACTTCAAACCTCAGAGCTGTCCCACTAATGGATGTCTCTCACTTTGGGACCGTTTGGCTCTTTGGTTGCTCCCGAGGTGGACTTGACCACCACAACATTGCTGAAAACGGATAAGGGATTTGAGCAGCCCACAGGTGCCAATGGGCTGCTACTTCGAGTGGCTTTGGAGCAGTGCCACAGGCTGAGGTATTCAGGCCCTCGCCCCTCCGAGGATGAAGTACAAAGCAGGGAGCAGAAAACAAACTCTAACGCGTTTGTCCTGTGATCTCTGCGCAGGGCTCGCACCCCGCGGGGCAGGCACGGGCACTGCCCAGGCTCGGCGGGGCTGTGGGGCTTGGGCAGCTCCGGCGGTACAGCCGGGGCACTCCCGGCTGCCCTGACCCCTTTGCCGGGGCAGCGAGGGCTTCTCGGGGCTACAGCGACGTGCGGCTGAGCGGATACTCGCCCAGAAAAGTTGGAACGCCGCCGCTGCCAGGGACAGGGTGCCTCCGTCCCGTTCCATCCCGTCCCGTCCGCCCCTTCGCTGCCGCGGGCGGTGCGCTGAGCCGCTCCTGTCCCGGGAGGGCCACTGCTCGCTAATTGCGGCTCCGCATCGACCGCGGGGGCGGGGGGCCGGAGCCGCCGCCCCGGCGCTATTTCAGGGCGGGCGGCGCCACTCCACACCTGGCCCGGCCCGGTCCCTCCGCCCTCGCTCCCCCGCCTCACTCCGCAGCTCCTCGGGCATGGCCGAGCTGGGACGCCCCGGCCCCGCTGCTGGGAACGAAGCGGCCGCCGATGAATTTCGCGATGTCATCCGCAGCCGCTCGGGTAGGCACCGCTCCGCGCTCCCTGCTCCGGGCCGGGCGGGGGTCCCTGCGCAGCCCCCGCGCGGGGAGCGCGATCCTGCGCTCGGGAGTTTTATCTGTCAGTGCTTCGCGAAATTACTTTTTTTATTAGCTGAACTTCTCCTTTTTCTGTGCGGCATGGAAGGGGTTCTCCCGCGGCTCGCTGGGCGAATCGCGCATCTCGGCGTGACGGGCGCGACGTTCGTGTCCGTCTCTCAGCAAATGAGTGTCGCCGTGCTGGGTCCCCGCGGGTGTCCCCTGCCTTGGGCTATTCGTGTGCCGCTTGTGTTGGCGGGCATGTTGTTAAAGCTGTAAATGGGAACAGCTGTAACGCTCCCCCAGAGGATAAAGTTTCAGGTGCCTAGATTCTCTGTTTTTTTTTTTTTTTTATTCCTGGAAAGAAACCAAATCCATGGTAGTAAATGTATTTATAGACCATTCACCGTTTACTCGTTTGCAGTGCAAGTGTATGTGGAGCTACAAGTTAAATTAACTCTTCTCGAGGCTATGCGTGCTTGCCCAGTATACAAGCCTTAACATAGTGAAGTCCTTAGACGGTTAAGTGACTTTTTAAAAACAATCTCTCTTGTGCTTGTGGAAAACAGCAACGAAACACTTGTCATGCGTTATGGAATAATTAGGGCTGGTATGGAAATTTTAATCCTGAAGTGTTTGGGTAGTAGTAAGTAGAACTGAGGATTTCTGTGATAAATTTTGTGAATGTTGCTTTTACTCTGGTAGTGTAAAAACACTCTTACAACGCTATTTGGTGCTTTCCCACTGAAGTCTCAGTGATGCAGTTCCTGAAGATCTCATGCTTATTCTTATATTATCATCCTACTGTTTCTTCTCATAATAATTGCTTCTCCTTAAATTTGGCATTTAAAAGGATGGGTATTGTCCGTGGGGAGCAGGAAGTGGTGAAGAGTTAGGTGTCTGTTTAATTTTTTTCCCCCCCAAAGACTTTCTTTCGGTTTGTGTGTAATGTCTCTTCACTGGGTTTCAGTACCATGAGAATGTGAAAGAAAAGCAGTATCTAGTGAGCTGTCTCCATAGTCATTCCTGGTTAGGTTGGTTGTGTTACCTCTTATAGCAGCACACGTTCCCTGTTCCATACTTAGCTCGCTTACAGTTTAGGGGATATCAAATATAGACTGAGTGCAACACAGAGAAAAGCCCCTTTCACTTAAAGGCTTGTCCTGTTAGTGTATAATGAAGTATTTGGCCAGGTGGTGATTGGAGATGAAAGAACTTGAAGATTAAGAAAAATATCTTCAGGTTCATGTAATTTTCAGCTAGTGAAGTTGAAGGCAGTAACTTTACTGCTAGATGCTTACAACTCTAAACTGAGGGCTTTTTTTTCCCACTTTTTTTTCTATAGCTAGTAATTACTTTCAATGTTCAGTTTGATTTCCCATTTTAAAAATTCATAATTGAGAACAGACGCTCTCTGAAAAGCTAGACAGGAAATGTTACCTATGCGTTTCCTAATTATGCCTTATACTCTCTGTTTCACTTGGAAAGTCTGTTTCCAGATCAACTTCAGTGGCAATATGTTAGTTGTATCATAACAAGTGTAAGATCTCAAATGCCTCTAAAATGTTTTTCAAGTTTCCTGCTATGAACTAGTATTAGGGTTTAGATGTTAGCAGTCGACATGCAGCAAACATTTGTGCTTCTTAATTGGGCAAAATTCCCTGGTGTATTACCTATGATGAATAAGAAACAGAATCAGTTTAAGAATCATAGAATTGCCCCAGATGTTTATAAGCCTGGAGAGATCAGGAAATTCAATTTCCATGGTAATATTCATCACAGGTACACTTTTTTTTTGTGGTATACCCCACAATGATCTCTTACTCTGCTTATCTTTTGTTGTTATTTTTCAACTTTGAAATGCATTGCTTAAAATCTGACTATGGATTTGGGGAGCAGTAATGAACAACAAATTAACACAGCTGTTGGTTGACACAAGCAAACTTGAGTTAACCTTGGTGAGATGGTGTTTATAAGCCTCATGATGGGTTCATTTTGGGTTGGTGTTTTTCTGTAGCCTATGACTTAGGTAAGGCATTTCTGGAGTTGGGATTCTCTGTTTGTTTGAATTATCAAACAGATTTGGTTTGGAAGTTTTAGGAGGACTTCTAAAAAGAATGAAATCCTGGCACAGCATAATCATAAACTCTGCAGTGATGGTGAGGAAATGAACTTGTTCTCAGGAGGCTCTTTCTAGGCCTGCAGAAAAGATTTTGGGACACTTGAAGGAGGAAGATGTTGGTGAGTGAATATGAAGATAGTGTAGCAAGCTCATGGAGATTTAGGGCATCAGTACTGGATGGGCTTTCAAAGAGTTTGTATCCCACTTGTTTTTCACAGTGTTTATATTAATTTCATGCTTCAGGGGTCTGCTGCTTTCTGACAGCTCGTGGATAGGAAGTTTGACCTTTGGCAGGTGCAGGTGTCATCTTCCCATGAAACCAGAGGGAAGACAGGGCAGAATATGTTGGTGTATTTGCCATATAAAAATATTCTATACTTGCAGATTTGAGGTCATATTCAAAAGCTCATAGCACCAATATTTGATTAAGATGAATGGCTGATGCAGATAGCATTAATTTGGGCATCCTGCTGTCAGTTCCAAGTAAAATAATCGAAAAAAGTAATGAAAATTCACTTTATGTAAGGATGAAATTTCAAAGTTTGTTAGCACAATTTACAGGAAAGCAGGCTCTGTCAAGTATTCTTTATGTACAAATTTTATTGATCAGGTGATTTCTTGGCAGTATATTACAGTAAAATACCTACTAAATCGTTTAAAACACACAAAACAGTTGTGTTGCAGGAGTTACCATTAGGGATTTGTAACAAAATTGGGTTTTCCTTGTTGCATCTCCGTGGGGATAACTTCATGTTCTGACATTAATTCATCATTTTTCACTCATGGAATGGCTTGGGTTGCCTGAGCTTTGGAGAGAAGATTCACACGTATGCAGAGGTTAGGAGTGAGGCATGTAAGCTGTGCTGCCAGAGGGAGGGAAGAATTTAGTGGTCACTGCAGGGGCTCTATTCAGCATGTCCTTGTCATTGGCTGATATAGGGAAATGGGTGTAGGAGAGTTTATTTTTGACACTTGTACATGGCATGGCTGATTCTGCTATGAGAAATACGTTGGAAAATATCCACAAAACCTGAAATCCAAGGTGAATGTCTATGGAGCTTAGCCAATAATGTTTTAAGCCTTTTATGAGATGTTGCAGAAATAACTTTTATTACTTTTAGTATATTCATGGCCGGAAAATCCTTGATGCTGAATGCCTACTTGGGGAGGGAGCAATAAAGAAGTCAAAGCTAACAAATTTTTTTAAACATGTGATATCTTGCACAGAGAAGATGGTTAACCTCTGGAAATAGATCCTCCATATCTAGAGGTGTTTAGTCCAGCATTTAGTAGTTTTTTTGCAAGGTTGGCGTTATTCAAATGCAAGTTACTGGATTCAGTATGTAAGAGCCTGTTGTAAAACATCAGTCCAGTCATTTGTTTCATGGTCCCTTCTGGCCACAATGGTATTCATTTGTGTCTGCCTGACTCTTCAGTTTAATGCTTGCCATCCAAACTGTGCTTTCCCCAGACCTAATGGACCACCTGGTTTTTTTCTGGTGTGAGACTGAGGCTGAGCATTTTCCTTTTGTCCTGTGCAGGGGCACTGGCAATTCTTAAAATACTGATGTTAAATCAGAGTCTGTGCACATCTTGTGCTAAGATTGCTCTAGAGAGCTGTTGAGATAGTATTAGCAAAGAGACAGTGTAGAACAACTGCAAATGTGGATGTTACAAGCTACAGTCACTTTCCAAACCACTAATAAGCATGGCAGTCTAGTCAGTGTGGATCACTAATGTACTGTACTTGATGTCCTGTTTGTTGAACACATGGAGACCATGCTTTGGGAAATGGATGTTGCAGGGCTTAATAAAACCTGTCTTTGTGATTTAATTTCTTTGAAGAGCATGTGGTTTCCATTTCTCAGAATGTCTTTCCTGGCCATACAGTTAAATAGCACCATCAAGTCTCAAATGCATTTGCATGCTTGTTATGTTGAAAGAACACTTTAAAAAATGTAAATGCAACTCAGAATTGAGAGTGAGTGGCTTTATGCAATAAAAAGAAATCTGCATGCCATAAATACTTTCTCATAAATTTAATGAAGATTTAGATTTTATTACTGTTTCAGAACTTAGTAACTGTAGTCATGATTAGCAACACAAAGCCCTCTAATTTCTTGAGTTCATATGCAGCCTTCAGAAAAGTGCTCAAGACCTCATTTGTTCTTAACTTAAAGCAAAAAAATTATGCAGATCTGGAGTAAGCTGCTGTTTTAACTTGATGACTTTGCTAAGGAAAATGATTTGGTGTGGCTTAGGGTTTGAGAGTGAGGACTTGATCTACCCACATTGCCTTCTGTTAAGTTGCATGGCTTGAATGAAGTTCTGACTAGAAGACAACTATTTTGTTCTTTATCTACAGCGTAACAAAGCAATTGTTAGGAATTGGCACTAAGCTGCGTTAACAGTTTCCAGAATATATGCTTGCTTTCCTTTTGTACTTTAATGCCATTAAAAGGTAAAGATACAATGTGTAGTGGTGATAAAAGCACTTAAGTAGACTTAAAGTGGTGCTCCTCTTTTTTTTTCTCTTCTTTGCTCCCTCTGCCCTCCCCGAGCTTCATTGACGCGTAAACTGTAGGTGACCAGAACTGTTAGTGCATATTCCAAACTGGGGCTTCTTCCCTTCTCCCTCAAACATCCAGAGACCTGGTTCCTCAGTGCACAGGGAACAGCGCAGGATGTGCTCTGAAGTTTGGCTGAAGTCGCTCTCCACACAGTGATAGGGGGGATGTTAGCGGTGGATCTGAGAAAACAAACGAAATGACAGCTGTGTCTGCATAACAAAGTCTGTCCGTGAATCTGAGGTGATTGCCGATGAGAGGAGCCCCGTGTGGCAGCACGGCTGTGCTGAGCGCTGCAGTGCTCCCATGCCCGGGGGCTGGCACAGAGCGTTCCCTGTGCCCGAGGGCTGCTGCTGCTGGCAGGGGTGACACGGCACTCCCGGGGCACTGCTGGGCGAGCAGGTAAGCGATAGCTCTGCTGAGCGTGTCCCAGCTTCAATGGCATGCTAGCGAGGCATTGCTGCCCCGGCTGCGGAGCCTTGGATCCCCTTCAGAAACACGAGGAATGCCCTCCCGTCTGCTGGAGTGGGGACTGGGCTCTGGTGAATCACAGCTGGAGCTTGCACTGAGGGGAGACTTGTACGTGGTGTGTCTATTCCTGCAATTGCAGCATGTGGCAGGAATTGTGGCTCTTGTCCAAAAAGGCTTTAGGGGCTGAGTGAAGCTACTGCGTGAGAGGAAAGTACAGGGTTGTGGTCATAAGGCTAATGCATGTGTCAAAATGTATGATACTTAAGATAAGATACTTATTTATACATAAATATTTTGCACACAAAATTCAAGTTTGGATGGATATACGTGCATATTGCTTAAAGGAAAAAAAAATCCACTCTGCTGATGTGGTTTTGTGGGACACTTGCAGATTGTAAAGCAATTCAGCAATTGTAGGACAAAAGCTGGTAGTGCTGTGGTAGTAATATCCTCCTGTACTTCATCCCGCTTCAGGACATAATTTAGCTGGATCTAATAAAACAGTGAACTAGAAATGTTTTGTAATATTTACAATCACAGCATGTAAAGGTTTCTGTGTAGAAGATGATTTTTAAATATATGTTTAGATGGGTAAAATAATTTAATTACTGAAATGAAAGTTTTCTGGAGTTCAGGGCTTCATTATGTGCTTTAAACTATTGTACTGAAATCAATCTTTTTGGGTTTTTTTCCAGATAAAATTAGATTACATTTGTTTCTCTTGCTGAAATTAAGTTTTCATCTTGTTTTGGTTTTCTTTTATTTTGAGGTATTTCCATTATTTCTATTATACTTGACAGGCTGCATTTCTTTTTATCAGAATGAGGACGTAACCATCCACTATATAATCTGCTCATTGTGGTGTAACAGATACCTTGCTCTATAGGACAAAAAATTGACTTTTGGGTAGTTAGGTGTTGTTTCTTCCCCCCCCC